>JAEIFO010001358.1:0-101268 GCA_018903695.1 Zaprionus gabonicus | reverse complement strand
CTTGCCTAAGACAGGCATGTGCATAGCGTGTGCCTAGCCAGTGTCTAGCCAGTGCCTAGCCTGTGCCTAGCCAGTGTCTAGCCTTTGTCTAGCCTGTGCATAGCCTGTGTCTAGCCTGTGCCTAGCCTGTGTCTAGCCTGTGTCTAGCCCTGTGTCTAGCCTGTGTCTAGCCTGTGCCTAGCCTGTGTCTAGCCTGTGTCTAGCCTGTGCCTAGCCTGTGTCTAGCCTGTGTCTAGCCTGTGTCTAGCTTGTGTCTAGCCTGTGTCTAGCCTGTTTCTAGCCTGTGTCTAGCCTGTGTCTAGCCTGTGTCTAGCCTGTGTCTAGCCTGTGTCTAGCCTGTGTCTAGCCTGTGTCTAGCCTGTGCCTAGCCTGTGTCTAGCCTGTGTCTAGCCTGTGTCTAGCCTGTGTCTAGCCTGTGTCTAGCCTGTGTCTAGCCTGTGTCTAGCCTGTGTCTAGCCTGTGCCTAGCCAGTGTCTAGCCTGTGTCTAGCCTGTGCCTTACCTGTGACTGGCATGTGACTGGCATGTGCATAGCCTGTGCCTAGCCAGTGTCTAGCCTGTGTCTAGCCTGTGTCTAGCCTGTGTCTAGCCTGTGCCTAGCCTGTGTCTAGCCTGTGTCTAGCCTGTGTCTAGCCTGTGTCTAGCCTGTGTCTAGCCTGTGTCTAGCCTGTGTCTAGCCTGTGTCTAGCCTGTGCCTAGCCAGTGTCTAGCCTGTGTCTAGCCTGTGCCTTACCTGTGACTGGCATGTGACTGGCATGTGCATAGCCTATGCCTAGCCAGTGTCTAGCCTGTGTCTAGCCTGTGCCTTGCCTGAGACAGGCATGTGCATAGCGTGTGCCTAGCCAGTGTCTAGCCTTGTCTGCCTGTGCCTAGCCGTGTCTAGCCTGTGTCTAGCCTAGGCTAGCCTGTGTCTAGCCTGTGCCTAGCCAGTGTCTAGCCTGTGTCTAGCCTGTGCCTTGCCTGAGACTGGCATGTGTCTAGCCTTTGTCTAGCCAGTGCCTAGCCTGTGCCTAGCCTGTGCCTAGCCTGTGCCTAGCCTGCGTCTAGGCTGTGTCTAGCCTGTGCTTTGCCTGTGACTGGCATGTGCATAGCCTATGCCTAGCCAGTGTCTAGCCTGTGTCTAGCCTGTGCCTTGCCTGAGACAGGCATGTGCATAGCGTGTGCCTAGCCAGTGTCTAGCCTTTGTCTGGCCTGTGCATAGCCTGTGTCTAGCCTAGCCAGTGTCTAGCCAGTGCCTAGCCTGTGCCTAGCCTGTGCCTAGCCTGTGTCTAGCCTGTGCCTAGCCTGTGCCTTGCCTGTGACTGGCATGTGCATAGCCTGTGTCTAGCCAGTGTCTAGCCAGTGCCTAGCCTGTGCCTAGCCTGTGCCTAGCCTGTGTCTAGCCTGTGTCTAGCCTGTGCCTTGCCTGTGACTGGCATGTGCATAGCCTGTGCCTAGCCAGTGTCTAGCCTGTGTCTAGCCTGTGCCTTTCCTGAGACAGGCATGTGCATAGTGTGTGCCTAGCCAGTGTCTAGCCAGTGCCTAGCCTGTGCCTAGCCAGTGTCTAGCCTTTGTCTAGCCTGTGCATAGCCTGTGTCTAGCCTGTGCCTAGCCAGTGTATAGCCTCTGTCCAGCCGGTGTCTAGCCTGTGCCTAGCCTGTGCCTAGCCTGTGACTGGCCTGTGCCTAGCCTGTGCCTAGCTTGTGCCTAGCCTGTGCCTAGCCTGTGCCTAGCCTGTGCCTGTGGCCTAGCCTGTGCCTAGCCTATGTCTAGCCTGTGTCTAGCCTGTGTCTAGCCTGTGTCTAGCCTGTGCCTAGCCTGTGTCTAGCCTGTGTCTAGCCTGTGCCTTGCCTGTGACTGGCATGTGCATAGCCTGTGCCTAGCCTGTGTCTAGCCTGTGCCTTGCCTGTGTCTAGCCTGTGCCTTGCCTGTGACTGGCATGTGCATAGCCTGTGCCTTACCAGTGTCTAGCCTGTGTCTAGCCTGTGCATAGCCTGTGTCTAGCCTGTGCCTAGCCAGTGTATAGCCTCTGTCTAGCCTGTGTCTAATCTGTGTCTAGCCGGTGTCTAGTCTGTGCCTAGCCTGTGCCTTGCCTGTGACTGGCATGTGCATAGCCTGTGCCTAGCCAGTGTCTAGCCTGTGCCTTGCCTGTGTCTCGCCTGTGTCTAGCCTGTGCCTTGCCTGTGACTGGCATGTGCATAGCCTGTGCCTTACCAGTGTCTAGCCTGTGTCTAGCCTGTGCCTTGCCTGTGACTGGCATGTGCATAGCCTGTGCCTAGCCAGTGTCTAGCCTGTGTCTAGCCTGTGCCTAGCCAGTGTCTAGCCTGTGTCTAGCCTGTGCCTTGCCTAAGACAGGCATGTGCATAGCGTGTGCCTAGCCAGTGTCTAGCCAGTGCCTAGCCTGTGCCTAGCCAGTGTCTAGCCTTTGTCTAGCCTGTGCATAGCCTGTGTCTGCCTGTGCCTAGCCAGTGTATAGCCTCTGTCTAGCCTGTGCCTAGCCTGTGTCTAGCCTGTGCCTAGCCTGTGTCTAGCCTGTATCTAGCCTGTGTCTAGCCTGTGTCTAGCCTGTGTCTAGCCTGTGTCTAGCCTGTGTCTAGCCTGTGTCTAGCCTGTGTCTAGCCTGTGTCTAGCCTGTGTCTAGCCTGTGTCTAGCCTGTGCCTAGCCTGTGTCTAGCCTGTGTCTAGCCTGTGTCTAGCCTGTGCCTAGCCTGTGTCTAGCCTATGTCTAGCCTGTGTCTAGCCTGTGTCTAGCCTGTGTCTAGCCTGTGTCTAGCCTGTGTCTAGCCTGTGTCTAGCCTGTGTCTAGCCTGTGTCTAGCCTGTGTCTAGCCTGTGCCTAGCCAGTGTCTAGCCTGTGTCTAGCCTGTGCCTTACCTGTGACTGGCATGTGACTGGCATGTGCATAGCCTGTGCCTAGCCAGTGTCTAGCCTGTGTCTAGCCTGTGCCTTGCCTGAGACTGGTATGTGCATAGCGTGTCTAGCCTGTGCCTAGCCTGTGTCTAGCCTGTGTCTAGCCTGTGTCTAGCCTGTGCCTTGCCTGTGACTGGCATGTGCATAGCCTGTGCCTAGCCAGTGTCTAGCCTGTGTCTAGCCTGTGCCTTGCCTGAGACAGGCATGTGCATAGCGTGTGCCTAGCCAGTGTCTAGCCTTTGTCTGGCCTGTGCATAGCCTGTGTCTAGCCTAGCCAGTGTATAGCCTGTGCCTAGCCAGTGTCTAGCCTGTGTCTAGCCTGTGCCTTGCCTGAGACTGGCATGTGTCTAGCCTTTGTCTAGCCAGTGCCTAGCCTGTGCCTAGCCTGTGCCTAGCCTGTGCCTAGCCTGCGTCTAGGCTGTGTCTAGCCTGTGCCTTGCCTGTGACTAGCCAGTGTCTAGCCTGTGTCTAGCCTGTGCCTTGCCTGAGACAGGCATGTGCATAGCGTGTGCCTAGCCAGTGTCTAGCCTTTGTCTGGCCTGTGCATAGCCTGTGTCTAGCCTAGCCAGTGTATAGCCTCTGTCTAGCCTGTGTCTAGTCAGTGTCTAGCCTGTGCCTAGCCTGTGCCTAGCCTGTGACTGGCCTGTGCCTAGCCTGTGACTAGCCTGTGACTAGCTTGTGCCTAGCCTGTGCCTAGCCTGTGTCTAGCCTGTGTCTAGCCTGTGTCTAGCCTGTGTCTAGCCTGTGTCTAGCCTGTGTCTAGCCTGTGTCTAGCCTGTGTCTAGCCTGTGCCTAGCCAGTGTCTAGCCTGTGTCTAGCCTGTGCCTTGCCTGTGTCTGGCCTGTGACTTGCATGTGCATAGCCTGTGCCTAGCCAGTGTCTAGCCTGTGTCTAGCCTGTGCCTTGCCTGAGACTGGCATGTGCATAGCGTGTGCCTAGCCAGTGTCTAGCCAGTGCCTAGCCTGTGCCTAGCCTAGCCTGTGTCTAGCCTGTGTCTAGCCTGTGCCTTGCCTGTGACTGGCATGTGCATAGCCTGTGCCTAGCCAGTGTCTAGCCAGTGCCTAGCCTGTGCCTAGCCTGTGCCTAGCCTGTGCCTAGCCTGTGTCTAGCCTGTGTCTAGCCTGTGCCTTGCCTGTGACTGGCATGTGCATAGCCTGTGATTAGCCTGTGTCTAGCCTGTGTCTAGCCTGTGCCTTTCCTGAGACAGGCATGTGCATAGTGTGTGCCTAGCCAGTGTCTAGCCAGTGCCTAGCCTGTGCCTAGCCAGTGTCTAGCCTTTGTCTAACCTGTGCATAGCCTGTGTCTAGCCTGTGCCTAGCCAGTGTATAGCCTCTGTCTAGCCTGTGTCTAGCCTGTGTCTAGCCTGTGTCTAGCCTGTGTCTAGCCTGTGTCTAGCCTGTGCCTAACCTGTGTCTAGCCTGTGTCTAGCCTGTGCCTTGCCTGTGACTGGCATGTGCATAGCCTAGCCTGTGCCTAGCCAGTGTCTAGCCTGTGTCTAGCCTGTGCCTTGCCTGAGACTGGCATGTGCATAGCGTGTGCCTAGCCAGTGTCTAGCCAGTGTCCTAGCCTGTGCCTAGCCAGTGTCTAGCCTTTGTCTAGCCTGTGTCTCGCCTGTGTCTAGCCTGTGCCTTGCCTGTGACTGGCATGTGCATAGCCTGTGCCTTACCAGTGTCTAGCCTGTGTCTAGCCTGTGCCTTGCCTGTGACTGGCATGTGCACAGCCTGTGCCTAGCCAGTGTCTAGCCTGTGTCTAGCCTGTGCCTAGCCAGTGTCTAGCCTGTGTCTAGCCTGTGCCTTGCCTAAGACAGGCATGTGCATAGCGTGTGCCTAGCCAGTGTCTAGCCAGTGCCTAGCCTGTGCCTAGCCAGTGTCTAGCCTTTGTCTAGCCTGTGCATAGCCTGTGTCTGCCTGTGCCTAGCCAGTGTATAGCCTCTGTCTAGCCTGTGCCTAGCCTGTGTCTAGCCTGTGTCTAGCCTGTGTCTAGCCTGTGTCTAGCCTGTGTCTAGCCTGTTTCTAGCCTGTGTCTAGCCTGTGTCTAGCCTGTGTCTAGCCTGTGTCTAGCCTGTGTCTAGCCTGTGTCTAGCCTGTGCCTAGCCTGTGTCTAGCCTGTGTCTCAGCCTGTGTCTAGCCTGTGCCTAGCCTGTGTCTAGCCTATGTCTAGCCTGTGTCTAGCCTGTGTCTAGCCTGTGTCTAGCCTGTGTCTAGCCTGTGTCTAGCCTGTGTCTAGCCTGTGTCTAGCCTGTGTCTAGCATGTGCTTAGCCTGTGTCTAGCCTGTGTCTAGCCTGTGCCTAGCCAGTGTCTAGCCTGTGTCTAGCCTGTGCCTTACCTGTGACTGGCATGTGACTGGCATGTGCATAGCCTGTGCCTAGCCAGTGTCTAGCCTGTGTCTAGCCTGTGCCTTGCCTGAGACTGGTATGTGCATAGCGTGTCTAGCCTGTGCCTAGCCTGTGCCTAGCCTGTGTCTAGCCTGTGTCTAGCCTGTGTCTAGCCTGTGCCTTGCCTGTGACTGGCATGTGCATAGCCTATGCCTACCCAGTGTCTAGCCTGTGTCTAGCCTGTGCCTTGCCTGAGACAGGCATGTGCATAGCGTGTGCCTAGCCAGTGTCTAGCCTTTGTCTGGCCTGTGCATAGCCTGTGTCTAGCCTAGCCAGTGTATAGCCTGTGCCTAGCCAGTGTCTAGCCTGTGTCTAGCCTGTGCCTTGCCTGAGACTGGCATGTGTCTAGCCTTTGTCTAGCCAGTGCCTAGCCTGTGCCTAGCCTGTGCCTAGCCTGCGTCTAGGCTGTGTCTAGCCTGTGCCTTGCCTGTGACTAGCCAGTGTCTAGCCTGTGTCTAGCCTGTGCCTTGCCTGAGACAGGCATGTGCATAGCGTGTGCCTAGCCAGTGTCTAGCCTTTGTCTGGCCTGTGCATAGCCTGTGTCTAGCCTAGCCAGTGTATAGCCTCTGTCTAGCCTGTGTCTAGTCAGTGTCTAGCCTGTGCCTAGCCTGTGCCTAGCCTGTGACTGGCCTGTGCCTAGCCTGTGACTAGCCTGTGACTAGCTTGTGCCTAGCCAGTGCCTAGCCTGTGTCTAGCCTGTGTCTAGCCTGTGTCTAGCCTGTGTCTAGACTGTGTCTAGCCTGTGTCTAGCCTGTGTCTAGCCTGTGTCTAGCCTGTGCCTAGCCAGTGTCTAGCCTGTGTCTAGCCTGTGCCTTGCCTGTGTCTGGCATGTGACTTGCATGTGCATAGCCTGTGCCTAGCCAGTGTCTAGCCTGTGTCTAGCCTTTGCCTTGCCAGAGACTGGCATGTGCATAGCGTGTGCCTAGCCAGTGTCTAGCCAGTGCCTAGCCTGTGCCTAGCCTGTGTCTAGGGTGTGTCTAGCCTGTGCCTTGCCTGTGACTGGCATGTGCATAGCCTGTGCCTAGCCAGTGTCTAGCCAGTGCCTAGCCTGTGCCTCGCCTGTGCCTAGCCTGTGTCTAGCCTGTGTCTAGCCTGTGCCTTGCCTGTGACTGGCATGTGCATAGCCTGTGATTAGCCTGTGTCTAGCCTGTGTCTAGCCTGTGTCTAGCCTGTGCCTTTCCTGAGACAGGCATGTGCATAGTGTGTGCCTAGCCAGTGTCTAGCCAGTGCCTAGCCTGTGCCTAGCCAGAGTCTAGCCTTTGTCTAACCTGAGCATAGCCTGTGTCTAGCCTGTGCCTAGCCAGTGTATAGCCTCTGTCCAGCCGGTGTCTAGCCTGTGTCTAGCCTGTGTCTAGCCTGTGTCTAGCCTGTGCCTAACCTGTGTCTAGCCTGTGTCTAGCCTGTGCCTTGCCTGTGACTGGCATGTGCATATCCTGTGCCTAGCCAGTGTCTAGCCTGTGTCTAGCCTGTGCCTTGCCTGAGACTGGCATGTGCATAGCGTGTGCCTAGCCAGTGTCTAGCCAGTTCCTAGCCTGTGCCTAGCCAGTGTCTAGCCTTTGTCTAGCCTGTGTCTAGCCTGTGTCTAGCCTGTGCCTTGCCTGTGACTGGCATGTGCATAGCGTGTGCCTAGCCAGTGTCTAGCCAGTGCCTAGCCTGTCCCTGGCCAGTGTCCAGCCTTTGTCTAGCCTGTGTCTAGCCTGTGCCTAGCCTGTGTATAGCCTGTGTCTAGCCTGTGTCTAGCCTGTGTCTAGCCTGTGTCTAGCCTGTGCCTAGCCTGTGTCTAGCCTGTGTCTAGCCTGTGTCTAGCCTGTGTCTAGCCTGTGCCTAGCCTGTGCCTAGCCTGTGCCTAGCCTGTGTCTAGCCTGTGCCTAGCCTGTGCCTAGCCTGTGCCTAGCCTGTGCCTAGCCTGTGTCTAGCCTGTGCCTAGCCTGTGCCTGGCCTGTGCTAGCCTGTGCCTAGCCTGTGCCTAGCCTGTGCCTAGCCTGTGCCTAGCCTGTGCCTAGCCTGTGCCAGCTGTGCCTAGCCTGTGTCTAGCCTGTGTCTAGCCTGTGCCTAGCCTGTGCCTAGCCTGTGCCTAGCCTGTGCCTAGCCTGTGCCTAGCCTGTGCCTAGCCTGTGTCTAGCCTGTGCCTTGCCTGAGACTGGCATGTGCATAGCCTGTGCCTAGCCAGTGTCTAGCCTGTGTCTAGCCTGTGTGCCTTGCCTGAGACTGTGCCTTGCCAGTGACTGGCATGTGCCTAGCCTGTGCCTAGCCTGTGTCTAGCCTGTGTCTAGCCTGTGTCTAGCCTGTGCCTTGCCTGTGACTGGCATGTGCATAGCCTGTGCCTAGCCAGTGTCTAGCCTGTGTCTAGCCTGTGCCTTGCCTGTGACTGGCATGTGCATAGCCTGTGCCTAGCCAGTGTCTAGCCTGTGTCTAGCCTGTGCCTAGCCAGTGTCTAGCCTGTGTCTAGCCTGTGCCTAGCCTGTGTCTAGCCAGTGTCTAGCCTGTGTCTAGCCTGTGCCTTGCCTGAGACAGGCATGTGCATAGCGTGTGCCTAGCCAGTGTCTAGCCAGTGCCTAGCCTGTGCCTAGCCTGTGTCTAGCCTTTGTCTAGCCTGTGCATAGCCTGTGTCTAGCCTGTGCCTAGCCAGTGTATAGCCTCTGTCTAGCCTGTGTCTAACCTGTGTCTAGCCTGTGTCTAGCCTGTGCCTAGCCTGTGCCTTGCCTGTGACTGGCATGTGCATAGCCTGTGCCTAGCCAGTGTCTAGCCAGTGTCTAGCCTGTGTCTAGCCTGTGCCTTGCCTGTGACTGGCATGTGCATAGCCTGTGCCTAGCCAGTGCCTAGCCTGTGCCTAGCCAGTGTCTAGCCTTTGTCTAGCCTGTGCATAGCCTGTGTCTAGCCTGTGCCTAGCCAGTGTCTAGCCTGTGTCTAGCCTGTGTCTAGTCCTGTGCCTAGCCTGTGTCTAGCCTGTGCCTAGCCTGTGCCTAGCCAGTGTCTAGCCTGTGTCTCGCCTGTGTCTAGCCTGTGTCTAGCCTGTGCCTAGCCTGTGTCTAGCCTGTGTCTAGCCTGTGTCTAGCCTGTGTCTAGCCTGTGTCTAGCCTGTGTCTAGCCTGTGTCTAGCCTGTGTCTAGCCTGTGTCTAGCCTGTGTCTAGCCTGTGTCTAGCCAGTGTCTAGCCTGTGTCTAGCCTGTGCCTTGCCTGAGACAGGCATGTGCATAGCGTGTGCCTAGCCAGTGTCTAGCCTTTGTCTGGCCTGTGCATAGCCTGTGTCTAGCCTGTGCCTAGCCAGTGTCTAGCCTCTGTCCTAGCCTGTGTCTAGCCTGTGTCTAGCCTGTGTCTAGCCTGTGTCTAGCCTGTGTCTAGCCTGTGTCTAGCCTGTGTCTAGCCTGTGCCTAGCCTGTGCCTAGCCTGTGACTAGCCTGTGCCTAGCCTGTGCCTAGCCTGTGTCTAGCCTGTGTCTAGCCTGTGTCTAGCCTGTGTCTAGCCTGTGTCTAGCCTGTGTCTAGCCTGTGTCTAGCCTGTGTCTAGCCTGTGTCTAGCCTGTGTCTAGCCTGTGTCTAGCCTGTGTCTAGCCTGTGTCTAGCCTGTGTCTAGCCTGTGTCTAGCCTGTGTCTAGCCTGTGTCTAGCCTGTGTCTAGCCTGTGTCTAGCCTGTGTCTAGCCTGTGTCTAGCCTGTGCCTAGCCTGTGTCTAGCCTGTGTCTAGCCTGTGCCTTGCCTGTGACTGGCATGTGCATAGCGTGTGCCTAGCCAGTGTCTAGCCAGTGCCTAGCCTGTGTCTAGCCAGTGTCTAGCCTGTGCCTAGCCTGTGTCTAGCCTTTGTCTAGCCTGTGCATAGCCTGTGTCTAGCCTGTGCCTAGCCTGTGTCTAGCCTGTGTCTAGCCTGTGCCTAGCCTGTGCCTAGCCTGTGTCTAGCCTGTGTCTAGCCTGTGTCTAGCCTGTGTCTAGCCTATTTCTAGCCTGTGTCTAGCCTGTGTCTAGCCTGTGCCTAGCCTGTGCCTAGCCAGTGTCTAGCCTGTGCCTAGCCTGTGTCTAGCCTGTGCCTAGCCAGTGTCTAGCCTGTGTCTAGCCTGTGTCTAGCCTGTGCCTAGCCTGTGTCTAGCCTGTGCCTAGCCTGTGTCTTGCCTGTGCCTAGCCGATGTCTAGCCTGTGTCTAGCCTGTGCCTGTGCCTGTGCCTAGCCAATGTCTAGCCTGTGCCTAGCCAGTGTCTAGCCTGTGTCTAGCCTGTGCCTAGCCAGTGTCTAGCCTGTGCCTAGCCTGTGCCTAGCCAATGTCTAGCCTGTGTCTAGCCTGTGTCTAGCCTGTATCTAGCATGTGTCTAGCCTGTGTCTAGCCTGTGTCTAGCCTGTGTCTAGCCTGTGTCTAGCTTGTGTCTAGCCTGTGTCTAGCCTGTGTCTAGCCTGTTTCTAGCCTGTGTCTAGCCTGTGTCCAGCCTGTGTCTAGCCAGTGTCTAGCCTGTGTCTAGCCTGTGCCTTGCCTGAGACAGGCATGTGCATAGCGTGTGCCTAGCCAGTGTCTAGCCTTTGTCTGGCCTGTGCATAGCCTGTGTCTAGCCTAGCCAGTGTATAGCCTCTGTCTAGCCTGTGTCTAGCCAGTGTCTAGCCGGTGTCTAGCCTGTGTCTAGCCTGTGCCTAGCCTGTGCCTAGCCTGTGACTGGCCTGTGCCTAGCCTGTGACTAGCCTGTGACTAGCTTGTGCTTAGCCTGTGCCTAGCCTGTGCCTAGCCTGTGCCTAGCCTGTGCCTAGCCTGTGCCTAGCCTGTGCCTAGCCTGTGCCTAGCCTGTGCCTAGCCTGTGTCTAGCCTGTGCCTAGCCTGTGTCTAGCCTGTGCCTAGCCTGTGTCTAGCCTGTGCCTAGCCTGTGTCTAGCCTGTGCCTAGCCTGTGCCTAGCCTGTGCCTAGCCTGTGCCTAGCCTGTGCCTAGCCTGTGTCCTAGCCTGTGCCTAGCCTGTGCCTAGCCTGTGCCTAGCCTGTGTCTAGCCTGTGCCTAGCCTGTGCCTAGCCTGTGCCTAGCCTGTGCCTAGCCTGTGCCTAGCCTGTGCCTAGCCTGTGCCTAGCCTGTGCCTAGCCTGTGCCTAGCCTGAGTCTAGCCTGTGCCTTGCCTGAGACTGGCATGTGCATAGCCTGTGCCTAGCCAGTGTTTAGCCTGTGTCTAGCGTGTGCCTTGCCTGAGACTGTGCCTTGACAGAGACTGGCATGTGCATAGCGTGTGCCTAGCCTGTGTCTCGCCTGTGTCTAGCCTGTGTCTAGGCTGTGCCTTGCCTGTGACTGGCATGTGCATAGCCTGTGCCTTACCAGTGTCTAGCCTGTGTCTTGCCTGTGACTGGCATGTGCATAGCCTGTGCCTAGCCAGTGTCTAGCCTGTGTCTAGCCTGTGCCTAGCCAGTGTCTAGCCTGTGTCTAGCCTGTGCCTAGCCTGTGTCTAGCCAGTGTCTAGCCTGTGTCTAGCCTGTGCCTTGCCTGAGACTGGCATGTGCATAGCGTGTGCCTAGCCAGTGTCTAGCCAGTGCCTAGCCTGTGCCTAGCCTGTGCCTAGCCAGTGTCTAGCCTTTGTCTAGCCTGTGCATAGCCTGTGTCTAGCCTGTGCCTAGCCAGTGTATAGCCTCTGTCTAGCCTGTGTCTAATCTGTGTCTAGCCTGTGTCTAGTCTGTGCCTAGCCTGTGCCTTGCCTGTGACTGGCATGTGCATAGCCTGTGCCTAGCCAGTGTCTAGCCAGTGTCTAGCCTGTGTCTAGCCTGTGCCTTGCCTGAGACAGGCATGTGCATAACGTGTGCCTAGCCAGTGTCTAGCCAGTGCCTAGCCTGTGCCTAGCCAGTGTCTAGCCTTTGTCTAGCCTGTGCATAGCCTGTGTCTAGCCTGTGCCTAGCCAGTGTATAGCCTCTGTCTAGCCTGTGTCTAATCTGTGCCTAGCCTGTGTCTAGCCTGTGCCTAGCCTGTGCCTAGCCAATGTCTAGCCTGTGTCTCGCCTGTGTCTAGCCTGTGTCTAGCATGTGTCTAGCCTGTGTCTAGCCTGTGTCTAGCCTGTGTCTAGCCTGTGTCTAGCCTGTGTCTAGCCTGTGTCTAGCCTGTTTCTAGCCTGTGTCTAGCCTGTGTCTAGCCTGTGTCTAGCCAGTGTCTAGCCTGTGTCTAGCCTGTGCCTTGCCTGAGACAGGCATGTGCATAGCGTGTGCCTAGCCAGTGTCTAGCCTTTGTCTGGCCTGTGCATAGCCTGTGTCTAGCCTAGCCAGTGTATAGCCTCTGCCTAGCCTGTGTCTAGCCTGTGTCTAGCCTGTGTCTAGCCGATGTCTAGCCTGTGCCTAGCCTGTGCCTAGCCTGTGACTGGCCTGTGCCTAGCCTGTGTCTAGCCTGTGACTAGCCTGTGCCTAGCCTGTGCCTAGCCTGTGTCTAGCCTGTGTCTAGCCTGTGTCTAGCCTGTGTCTAGCCTGTGTCTAGCCTGTGTCTAGCCTGTGTCTAGCCTGTGTCTAGCCTGTGTCTAGCCTGTGTGTCTAGCCTGTGTCTAGCCTGTGTCTAGCCTGTGTCTAGCCTGTGTCTAGCCTGTGTCTAGCCTGTGTCTAGCCTGTGTCCTAGCCTGTGTCTAGCCTGTGTCTAGCCTGTGTCTAGCCTGTGTCTAGCCTGTGTCTAGCCTGTGCCTAGCCTGTGTCTAGCCTGTGTCTAGCCTGTGCCTTGCCTGTGACTGGCATGTGCATAGCGTGTGCCTAGCCAGTGTCTAGCCAGTGCCTAGCCTGTGCCTAGCCAGTGTCTAGCCTTTGTCTAGCCTGTGCATAGCCTGTGTCTAGCCTGTGCCTAGCCAGTGTATAGCCTCTGTCTAGCCTGTGTCTAGCCTGTATCTAGCCTGTGTCTAGCCTGTGTCTAGCCTGTGTCTAGCCTGTGTCTAGCCTATTTCTAGCCTGTGTCTAGCCTGTGTCTAGCCTGTGCCTAGCCAGTTTCTAGCCTGTGTCTAGCCTGTGCCTAGCCAGTATCTAGCCTGTGCCTAGCCTGTGTCTAGCCTGTGCTTAGCCTGTGTCTAGCCTGTGCCTAGCCTGTGTCTAGCCTGTGCCTAGCCAGTGTCTTGCCTGTGCCCAGCCAGTGTCTAGCCTGTGTCTAGCCTGTGCCTAGCCTGTGCCAAGCCAATGTCTAGCCTGTGCCCAGCCAGTGTCTAGCCTGTGTCTAGCCTGTGCCTAGCCTGTGCCTAGCCTGTGCCAAGCCAATGTCTAGCCTGTGTCTAGCCTGTGTCTAGCCTGTATCTAGCATGTTTCTAGCCTGTGTCTAGCCTGTGTCTAGCCTGTGTCTAGCCTGTGTCTAGCCTGTGTCTAGCCTGTGTCTAGCCTGTGTCTAGCCTGTGTCTAGCCTGTGTCTAGCCTGTGTCTAGCCTGTGTCTAGCCAGTGTCTAGCCTGTGTCTAGCCTGTGCCTTGCCTGAGACAGGCATGTGCATAGCGTGTGCCTAGCCAGTGTCTAGCCTTTGTCTGGCCTGTGCATAGCCTGTGTCTAGCCTAGCCAGTGTATAGCCTCTGTCTAGCCTGTGTCTAGTCAGTGTCTAGCCGGTGTCTAGCCGATGTCTAGCCTGTGCCTAGCCTGTGCCTAGCCTGTGACTGGCCTGTGCCTAGCCTGTGACTAGCCTGTGACTAGCTTGTGCCTAGCCAGTGCCTAGCCTGTGTCTAGCCTGTGTCTAGCCTGTGTCTAGCCTGTGTCTAGCCTGTGTCTAGCCTGTGTCTAGCCTGTGTCTAGCCTGTGTCTAGCCTGTGTCTAGCCTGTGTCTAGCCTGTGTCTAGCCTGTGTCTAGCCTGTGTCTAGCCTGTGTCTAGCCTGTGTCTAGCCTGTGTCTAGCCTGTGTCTAGCCTGTGTCTAGCCTGTGTCTAGCCTGTGTCTAGCCTGTGTCTAGCCTGTGTCTAGCCTGTGTCTAGCCTGTGTCTAGCCTGTGTCTAGCCTGTGCCTAGCCTGTGTCTAGCCTGTGTCTAGCCTGTGCCTAGCCTGTGTCTAGCCTGTGTCTAGCCTGTGTCTAGCCTGTGCCTAGCCTGTGTCTAGCCTGTGTCTAGCCTGTGTCTAGCCTGTGCCTAGCCAGTGTCTAGCCTGTGTCTAGCCTGTGCCTTGCCTGTGTCTGGCCTGTGTCTTGCCTGTGCCTAGCCTGTGCCTAGCCTGTGCCTAGCCAGTGCCTAGCCTGTGCCTAGCCTGTGTCTAGCCTGTGTCTAGCCTGTGCCTTGCCAGTGACTGGCATGTGCATAGCCTGTGCCTAGCCAGTGTCTAGCCTGTGCCTAGCCTGTGCCTAGCCTGTGCCTAGCCTGTGCCTAGCCTGTGCCTAGCCTGTGTCTAGCCTGTGCCTAGCCTGTGCCTAGCCTGTGTCTGGCCTGCTGTGCCTAGCCTGTGCCTAGCCTGTGTCTAGCCTGTGCCTAGCCAGTGTCTAGCCTGTGCCTAGCCTGTGCCTAGCCTGTGCCTAGCCTGTGTCTAGCCTGTGTCTAGCCTGTGCCTTGCCTGTGACTGGCATGTGCATAGCCTGTGCCTAGCCTGTGTCTAGCCTGTGTCTAGCCTGTGTCTAGCCTGTGCCTTTCCTGAGACAGGCATGTGCATAGTGTGTGCCTAGCCAGTGTCTAGCCAGTGCCTAGCCTGTGCCTAGCCAGTGTCTAGCCTTTGTCTAGCCTGTGCATAGCCTGTGTCTAGCCTGTGCCTAGCCAGTGTATAGCCTCTGTCCAGCCGGTGTCTAGCCTGTGCCTAGCCTGTGCCTAGCCTGTGCCTAGCCTGTGCCTGGCCTGTGCCTAGCCTGTGCCTAGCCTGTGCCTAGCCTGTGCCTAGCCTGTGCCTAGCCTGTGCCTAGCCTGTGTCTAGCCTGTGCCTAGCCTGTGCCTAGCCTGTGTCTAGCCTGTGCCTAGCCTATGCCTGTGTCTAGCCTGTGTCTAGCCTGTGTCTAGCCTGTGCCTAGCGTGTGCAAGCCAGTGTCTAGCCAGTTCCTAGCCTGTGCCTAGCCAGTGTCTAGCCTTTGTCTAGCCTGTGTCTAGCCTGTGTCTAGCCTGTGTCTAGCCTGTGCCTTGCCTGTGACTGGCATGTGCACAGCGTGTGCCTAGCCAGTGTCTAGCCAGTGCCTAGCCTGTGCCTGGCCAGTGTCCAGCCTTTGTCTAGCCTGTGTCTAGCCTGTGCCTAGCCAGCGTATAGCCTGTGCCTAGCCAGTGTCTAGCCTGTGCCCAGCCAGTGTCTAGCCTGTGTCTAGCCTGTGCCTAGCCAGTTTCTAGCTTGTGTCTAGCCTGTGCTTAGCCAGTGTCTAGTCTGTGCCAATCCAGTGTCTAGCCTGTGCCTAGCCAGTGTCTAGCCTGTGTCTAGCCTGTGCCTTGCCAGTGACTGGCATGTGCATAGCCTGTGCCTAGCCAGTGTCTAGCCTGTGTCTAGCCTGTGCCTAGCCTGTGCCTAGCCTGTGCCTAGCCTGTGCCTAGCCTGTGCCTAGCCTGTGCCTAGCCTGTGCCTAGCCTGTGCCTAGCCTGTGCCTAGCCTGTGCCTAGCCTGTGCCTAGCCTGTGTCTAGCCTGTGCCTTGCCTGAGACTGGCATGTGCATAGCCTGTGCCTAGCCAGTGTTTAGCCTGTGTCTAGCCTGTGCCTTGCCTGTGTCTAGCCTGTGCCTTGCCTGTGACTGGCATGTGCATAGCCTGTGCCTTACCAGTGTCTAGCCTGTGTCTAGCCTGTGCATAGCCTGTGTCTAGCCTGTGCCTAGCCAGTGTATAGCCTCTGTCTAGCCTGTGTCTAATCTGTGTCTAGCCGGTGTCTAGTCTGTGCCTAGCCTGTGCCTTGCCTGTGACTGGCATGTGCATAGCCTGCGCCTAGCCAGTGTCTAGCCTGTGCCTTGCCTGTGTCTCGCCTGTGTCTAGCCTGTGCCTTGCCTGTGACTGGCATGTGCATAGCCTGTGCCTTACCAGTGTCTAGCCTGTGTCTAGCCTGTGCCTTGCCTGTGACTGGCATGTGCATAGCCTGTGCCTAGCCAGTGTCTAGCCTGTGTCTAGCCTGTGCCTAGCCAGTGTCTAGCCTGTGTCTAGCCTGTGCCTAGCCTGTGTCTAGCCTGTGTCTAGCCTGTGTCTAGCCTGTGCCTTGCCTGAGACAGGCATGTGCATAACGTGTGCCTAGCCAGTGTCTAGCCAGTGCCTAGCCTGTGCCTAGCCAGTGTCTAGCCTTTGTCTAGCCTGTGCATAGCCTGTGTCTAGCCTGTGCCTAGCCAGTGTATAGCCTCTGTCTAGCCTGTGTCTAATCTGTGTCTAGCCGGTGTCTAGTCTGTGCCTAGCCTGTGCCTTGCCTGTGACTGGCATGTGCATAGCCTGCGCCTAGCCAGTGTCTAGCCTGTGTCTAGCCTGTGCCTTGCCTAAGACAGGCATGTGCATAGCGTGTGCCTAGCCAGTGTCTAGCCAGTGCCTAGCCTGTGCCTAGCCAGTGTCTAGCCTTTGTCTAGCCTGTGCATAGCCTGTGTCTGCCTGTGCCTAGCCAGTGTATAGCCTCTGTCTAGCCTGTGTCTAGCCTGTGTCTAGCCTGTGTCTAGCCTGTGTCTAGCCTGTGCCTAGCCTGTGCCTAGCCTGTGCCTAGCCTGTGTCTAGCCTGTGTCTAGCCTGTGCCTTGCCTGTGACTGGCATGTGCATAGCCTGTGCCTAGCCTGTGTCTAGCCTGTGTCTAGCCTGTGCCTTTCCTGAGACAGGCATGTGCATAGTGTGTGCCTAGCCAGTCTCTAGCCAGTGCCTAGCCTGTGCCTGGCCAGTGTCCAGCCTTTGTCTAGCCTGTGTCTAGCCTGTGCCTAGCCAGCGTATAGCCTGTGCCTAGCCAGTGTCTAGCCTGTGCCTAGCCAGTGTCTAGCCTGTGTCTAGCCTGTGCCAAGCCTGTGTCTAGCCAGTGTCTAGCCTGTGCCTTGCCTGAGACAGGCATGTGCATAACGTGTGCCTAGCCAGTGTCTAGCCAGTGCCTAGCCTGTGCCTAGCCAGTGTCTAACCTTTGTCTAGCCTGTGCATAGCCTGTGTCTAGCCTGTGCCTAGCCAGTGTATAGCCTCTGTCCAGCCGGTGTCTAGCCTGTGCCTAGCCTGTGCCTAGCCTGTGACTAGCCTGTGCCTAGCCTGTGCCTAGCCTGTGCCTAGCCTGTGCCTAGCCTGTGCCTAGCCTGTGCCTAGCCTGTGTCTAGCCTGTGCCTAGCCTGTGGCCTAGCCTGTGCCTAGCCTGTACCTAGCCTGTGTCTAGCCTGTGTCTAGCCTGTGCCTTGCCTGAGACTGGCATGTGCATAGCGTGTGCCTAGCCAGTGTCTAGCCAGTTCCTAGCCTGTGCCTAGCCAGTGTTTAGCCTTTGTCTAGCCTGTGTCTAGCCTGTGTCTAGCCTGTGCCTTGCCTGTGACTGGCATGTGCACAGCGTGTGCCTAGCCAGTCTCTAGCCAGTGCCTAGCCTGTGCCTGGCCAGTGTCCAGCCTTTGTCTAGCCTGTGTCTAGCCTGTGCCTAGCCAGCGTATAGCCTGTGCCTAGCCAGTGTCTAGCCTGTGCCCAGCCAGTGTCTAACCTGTGTCTAGCCCGTGCCTAGCCAGTTTCTAGCTTGTGTCTAGCCTGTGCTTAGCCAGTGTCTAGTCTGTGCCAATCCAGTGTCTAGCCTGTGCCTAGCCAGTGTCTAGCCTGTGTCTAGCCTTTGTCTAGCCTTTGTCTAGCCTGTGTCTACCCTTTGTCTAGCATGTGCCTAGCCTCTTCCTAGCCTGTACCTAGCCAGTGCCTAGCCTGTACCTAGCCAGTGCCTAGCCTGTACCTAGCCTGTACCTAGCCAGTGCCTAGCCTGTACATAGCCATTGTCAAGCCTGTGCCTAGCCAGTGTCTAGCCTGTGCCTAGCCAGTGTCTAGCCTGTGCCCAGCCAGTGTCTAGCCTGTGTTAAGCCTGTGCCTAGCCTGTGCTTAGCCAGAGTCTAGTCTGTGCCAAGCCAGAATCTAGCCTGTGCCTAGCCAGTGTCTAGCCAGTGTCTAGCCTGTGCCTTGCCTGTGACTGGCATGTGCATAGCCTGTGCCTAGCCAGTGTCTAGCCTGTGTCTAGCCTGTGCCTTGCCTGAGACTGGCATGTGCATAGCCTGTGCCTAGCCAGTGTCTAGCCTGTTTTTAGCCTGTGTCTTGCCTGTGTCTAGCCTGTGTCTAGCCTGTGTCTAGCTTGTGTCTAGCCAGTGTCTAGCCTGTGCCCAGTCATTGTCTAGCCTGTGTCTAGCCTGTGCCTAGCCTGTGTCTAGCCTGTGTCTAGACTGTGTCTAGCCTGTGTCTAGCCTGTGTCTAGCCTGTGTCTAGCCTGTGTCTAGCCATTGTCTAGCCTGTGTCTAGCCTGTGTCTAGCATAAGCCTAGCCTCTGCCTAGCCTGCACCTAGCCAGTGCCTAGCCTGTACCTAGCCAGTGCCTAGCCTGTACCTAGCCAGTGCCTAGCCTGTACCTAGCCAGTGCCTAGCCTGTACATAGCCATTGTCTAGCCTGTGCCTAGCCAGTGTCTAGCCTGTGCCTAGTCAGTGTCTAGCCTGTGCCCAGCCTGTGTCTAGCCTGTGTCTAGCCTGTGCCTAGCCAGTTTCTAGCCTGTGTCTAGCCTGTGCTTAGCCAGTGTCTAGTCTGTGCCAAGCCAGTGTCTAGCCTGTGTCTAGCCTGTGTCTAGCCTGTGTCTAGCCTGTGTCTAGCCTGTGTCTAGCCTGTGTCTAGCCTGTGTCTAGCCTGTGCCTAGCCTGTGCCTAGCCTGTGTCTAGCCTGTGTCTAGCCTGTGTCTAGCCTGTGTCTAGCCTGTGTCTAGCCTGTGTCTAGCCTGTGTCTAGCCTGTGTCTAGCCTGTGTCTAGCCTGTGTCTAGCCTGTGTCTAGCCTGTGTCTAGCCTGTGTCTAGCCTGTGTCTAGCCTGTGTCTAGCCTGTGTCTAGCCTGTGCCTAGCCTGTGTCTAGCCTGTGTCTAGCCTGTGTCTAGCCTGTGTCTAGCCTGTGCCTAGCCTGTGCATAGCCTGTGCCTAGCCAGTGTCTAGCCTGTGTCTAGCCTGTGCCTTGCCAGAGACTGGCATGTGCATAGCCTGTGCCTAGCCAGTGTCTAGCCAGTGCCTAGCCTGTGCCTAGCCTGTGCCTAGCCTGTGTCTAGCCTGTGTCTAGCCTGTGCCTTGCCTGTGACTGGCATGTGCATAGCCTGTGCCTAGCCAGTGTCTAGCCAGTGCCTAGCCTGTGCCTAGCCTGTGCCTAGCCTGTGTCTAGCCTGTGTCTAGCCTGTGCCTTGCCTGTGACTGGCATGTGCATAGCCTGTGCCTAGCCTGTGTCTAGCCTGTGTCTAGCCTGTGTCTAGCCTGTGCCTTTCCTGAGACAGGCATGTGCATAGTGTGTGCCTAGCCAGTGTCTAGCCAGTGCCTAGCCTGTGCCTAGCCAGTGTCTAGCCTTTGTCTAGCCTGTGCATAGCCTGTGTCTAGCCTGTGCCTAGCCAGTGTATAGCCTCTGTCCAGCCGGTGTCTAGCCTGTGCCTAGCCTGTGCCTAGCCTGTGACTGGCCTGTGCCTAGCCTGTGCCTAGCCTGTGCCTAGCCTGTGCCTAGCCTGTGCCTAGCCTGTGCCTAGCCTGTGCCTAGCCTGTGCCTAGCCTGTGCCTAGCCTGTGCCTAGCCTGTGCCTAGCCAGTGTCTAGCCTGTGTCTAGCCTGTGCCTTGCCTGAGACTGGCATGTGCATAGCGTGTGCCTAGCCAGTGTCTAGCCAGTTCCTAGCCTGTGCCTAGCCAGTGTCTAGCCTTTGTCTAGCCTGTGTCTAGCCTGTGTCTAGCCTGTGCCTTGCCTGTGACTGGCATGTGCACAGCGTGTGCCTAGCCAGTGTCTAGCCAGTGCCTAGCCTGTGCCTGGCCAGTGTCCAGCCTTTGTCTAGCCTGTGTCTAGCCTGTGTCTAGCCTGTGCCTGGCCAGTGTATAGCCTGTGCTCTAGCCAGTGTCTAGCCTGTGTCTAGCCAGCGTATAGCCTGTGCCTAGCCAGTGTCTAGCCTGTGCCCAGCCAGTGTCTAGCCTGTGTCTAGCCTGTGCCTAGCCAGTTTCTAGCTTGTGTCTAGCCTGTGCTT
This sequence comes from Zaprionus gabonicus, assembly GCA_018903695.1. Classification (NCBI taxonomy): domain Eukaryota; kingdom Metazoa; phylum Arthropoda; class Insecta; order Diptera; family Drosophilidae; genus Zaprionus; species Zaprionus gabonicus. The sequence continues at coordinate 82,038 of JAEIFO010001358.1, read as the reverse complement.
AGCCAGTGTCTAGTCTGTGCCAATCCAGTGTCTAGCCTGTGCCTAGCCAGTGTCTAGCCTGTGTCTAGCCTGTGCCTTGCCAGTGACTGGCATGTGCATAGCCTGTGCCTAGCCAGTGTCTAGCCTGTGTCTAGCCTGTGCCTAGCCTGTGCCTGTGCCTAGCCTGTGCCTAGCCTGTGCCTAGCCTGTGCCTAGCCTGTGCCTAGCCTGTGCCTAGCCTGTGCCTAGCCTGTGCCTAGCCTGTGCCTAGCCTGTGCCTAGCCTGTGCCTAGCCTGTGTCTAGCCTGTGCCTTGCCTGAGACTGGCATGTGCATAGCCTGTGCCTAGCCAGTGTTTAGCCTGTGTCTAGCCTGTGCCTTGCCTGTGTCTAGCCTGTGCCTTGCCTGTGACTGGCATGTGCATAGCCTGTGCCTTACCAGTGTCTAGCCTGTGTCTAGCCTGTGCATAGCCTGTGTCTAGCCTGTGCCTAGCCAGTGTATAGCCTCTGTCTAGCCTGTGTCTAATCTGTGTCTAGCCGGTGTCTAGTCTGTGCCTAGCCTGTGCCTTGCCTGTGACTGGCATGTGCATAGCCTGCGCCTAGCCAGTGTCTAGCCTGTGCCTTGCCTGTGTCTCGCCTGTGTCTAGCCTGTGCCTTGCCTGTGACTGGCATGTGCATAGCCTGTGCCTTACCAGTGTCTAGCCTGTGTCTAGCCTGTGTCTAGCCTGTGCCTTGCCTGTGACTGGCATGTGCATAGCCTGTGCCTAGCCAGTGTCTAGCCTGTGTCTAGCCTGTGCCTAGCCTGTGTCTAGCCTGTGTCTAGCCTGTGCCAAGCCTGTGTCTAGCCAGTGTCTAGCCTGTGTCTAGCCTGTGCCTTGCCTGAGACAGGCATGTGCATAACGTGTGCCTAGCCAGTGTCTAGCCAGTGCCTAGCCTGTGTCTAGCCAGTGCCTAGCCTGTGCCTAGCCAGTGTCTAGCCTTTGTCTAGCCTGTGCATAGCCTGTGTCTAGCCTGTGCCTAGCCAGTGTATAGCCTCTGTCTAGCCTGTGTCTAATCTGTGTCTAGCCGGTGTCTAGTCTGTGCCTAGCCTGTGCCTTGCCTGTGACTGGCATGTGCATAGCCTGCGCCTAGCCAGTGTCTAGCCTGTGTCTAGCCTGTGCCTTGCCTAAGACAGGCATGTGCATAGCGTGTGCCTAGCCAGTGTCTAGCCAGTGCCTAGCCTGTGCCTAGCCAGTGTCTAGCCTTTGTCTAGCCTGTGCATAGCCTGTGTCTAGCCTGTGCCTAGCCAGTGTATAGCCTCTGTCTAGCCTGTGCCTAGCCTGTGTCTAGCCTGTGTCTAGCCTGTGTCTAGCCTGTGTCTAGCCTGTGTCTAGCCTGTGCCTAGCCTGTGTCTAGCCTGTGTCTAGCCTGTGTCTAGCCTGTGTCTAGCCTGTGTCTAGCCTGTGTCTAGCCTGTGTCTAGCCTGTGCCTAGCCTGTGCCTAGCCTGTGTCTAGCCTGTGTCTAGCCTGTGTCTAGCCTGTGTCTAGCCTTTCCTGAGACAGGCATGTGCATAGTGTGTGCCTAGCCAGTGTCTAGCCAGTGCCTAGCCTGTGCCTAGCCAGTGTCTAGCCTTTGTCTAGCCTGTGCCTAGCCTGTGTCTAGCCTGTGCCTAGCCAGTGTATAGCCTGTGTCCAGCCGGTGTCTAGCCTGTGCCTAGCCTGTGCCTAGCCTGTGACTGGCCTGTGCCTAGCCTGTGCCTAGCTTGCTGTGCCTAGCCTGTGCCTAGCCAGTGTCTAGCCTGTGCCTAGCCTGTGTCTAGCCTGTGTCTAGCCTGTGCCTAGCCAGTGTCTAGCCTGTGTCTAGCCTGTGCCTAGCCAGTGTCTAGCCTGTGTCTAGCCTGTGTCTAGCCTGTGTCTAGCCTGTGTCTAGCCTGTGTCTAGCCTGTGTCTAGCCTGTGTCTAGCCTGTGCCTAGCCTGTGTCTAGCCTGTGTCTAGCCTGTGTCTAGCCTGTGTCTAGCCTGTGTCTAGCCTGTGTCTAGCCTGTGTCTAGCCTGTGTCTAGCCTGTGTCTAGCCTGTGTCTAGCCTGTGTCTAGCCTGTGTCTAGCCTGTGTCTAGCCTGTGTCTAGCCTGTGTCTAGCCTGTGTCTAGCCTGTGCCTAGCCTGTGTCTAGCCTGTGTCTAGCCTGTGTCTAGCCTGTGCCTTGCCTGTGCCTGGCCTGTGCCTGGCCTGTGCCTAGCCTGTGCCTAGCCAGTGTCTAGCCTGTGTCTAGCCTGTGCCTTGCCTGAGACTGGCCTGTGCATAGCCTGTGCCTAGCCTGTGTCTAGCCTGTGTCTAGCCTGTGTCTAGCCTGTGCCTTGCCTGTGACTGGCATGTGCATAGCCTGTGCCTAGCCAGTGTTTAGCCTGTGTCTAGCCTGTGCCTTGCCTGTGTCTAGCCTGTGCCTTGCCTGTGACTGGCATGTGCATAGCCTGTGCCTTACCAGTGTCTAGCCTGTGTCTAGCCTGTGCATAGCCTGTGTCTAGCCTGTGCCTAGCCAGTGTATAGCCTCTGTCTAGCCTGTGTCTAATCTGTGTCTAGCCGGTGTCTAGTCTGTGCCTAGCCTGTGCCTTGCCTGTGACTGGCATGTGCATAGCCTGCGCCTAGCCAGTGTCTAGCCTGTGCCTTGCCTGTGTCTCGCCTGTGTCTAGCCTGTGCCTTGCCTGTGACTGGCATGTGCATAGCCTGTGCCTTACCAGTGTCTAGCCTGTGTCTAGCCTGTGTCTAGCCTGTGCCTTGCCTGTGACTGGCATGTGCATAGCCTGTGCCTAGCCAGTGTCTAGCCTGTGTCTAGCCTGTGCCTAGCCTGTGTCTAGCCTGTGTCTAGCCTGTGCCAAGCCTGTGTCTAGCCAGTGTCTAGCCTGTGTCTAGCCTGTGCCTTGCCTGAGACAGGCATGTGCATAACGTGTGCCTAGCCAGTGTCTAGCCAGTGCCTAGCCTGTGTCTAGCCAGTGCCTAGCCTGTGCCTAGCCAGTGTCTAGCCTTTGTCTAGCCTGTGCATAGCCTGTGTCTAGCCTGTGCCTAGCCAGTGTATAGCCTCTGTCTAGCCTGTGTCTAATCTGTGTCTAGCCGGTGTCTAGTCTGTGCCTAGCCTGTGCCTTGCCTGTGACTGGCATGTGCATAGCCTGCGCCTAGCCAGTGTCTAGCCTGTGTCTAGCCTGTGCCTTGCCTAAGACAGGCATGTGCATAGCGTGTGCCTAGCCAGTGTCTAGCCAGTGCCTAGCCTGTGCCTAGCCAGTGTCTAGCCTTTGTCTAGCCTGTGCATAGCCTGTGTCTGCCTGTGCCTAGCCAGTGTATAGCCTCTGTCTAGCCTGTGCCTAGCCTGTGTCTAGCCTGTGTCTAGCTTGTGTCTAGCCTGTGTCTAGCCTGTGTCTAGCCTGTGCCTAGCCTGTGTCTAGCCTGTGTCTAGCCTGTGTCTAGCCTGTGTCTAGCCTGTGTCTAGCCTGTGTCTAGCCTGTGCCTAGCCTGTGCCTAGCCTGTGTCTAGCCTGTGTCTAGCCTGTGTCTAGCCTGTGTCTAGCCTGTGTCTAGCCTGTGTCTAGCCTGTGTCTAGCCTGTGTCTAGCCTGTGTCTAGCCTGTGTCTAGCCTGTGTCTAGCCTGTGTCTAGCCTGTGTCTAGCCTGTGTCTAGCCTGTGTCTAGCCTGTGTCTAGCCTGTGTCTAGCCTGTGCCTAGCCAGTGTCTAGCCTGTGTCTAGCCTGTGCCTTACCTGTGACTGGCATGTGACTGGCATGTGCATAGCCTGTGCCTAGCCAGTGTCTAGCCTGTGTCTAGCCTGTGCCTTGCCTGAGACTGGCATGTGCATAGCCGTGTCTAGCCTGTGCCTAGCCTGTGTCTAGCCTGTGTCTAGCCTGTGTCTAGCCTGTGCCTTGCCTGTGACTGGCATGTGCATAGCCTGTGCCTAGCCAGTGTCTAGCCTGTGTCTAGCCTGTGCCTTGCCTGAGACTGGCATGTGTCTAGCCTTTGTCTAGCCAGTGCCTAGCCTGTGCCTAGCCTGTGCCTAGCCTGTGCCTAGCCTGTGCCTAGCCTGCGTCTAGGCTGTGTCTAGCCTGTGCCTTGCCTGTGACTGGCATGTGCATAGCCTATGCCTAGCCAGTGTCTAGCCTGTGTCTAGCCTGTGCCTTGCCTGAGACAGGCATGTGCATAGCGTGTGCCTAGCCAGTGTCTAGCCTTTGTCTGGCCTGTGCATAGCCTGTGTCTAGCCTAGCCAGTGTATAGCCTGTGCCTAGCCAGTGTCTAGCCTGTGCCTAGCCTGTGACTAGCCTGTGCCTAGCCTGTGACTAGCCTGTGTCTAGCCTGTGCCTAGCCAGTGCCTAGCCTGTGTCTAGCCTGTGTCTAGCCTGTGTCTAGCTGGCCTGTGTCCAGCCTGTGTCTAGCCTGTGTCTAGCCTGTGTCTAGCCTGTGTCTAGCCTGTGTCTAGCCTGTGCCTAGCCTGTGTCTAGCCTGTGTCTAGCCTGTTGTCTAGCCTGTGCCTAGCCTGTGTCTAGCCTGTGTCTAGCCTGTGTCTAGCCTGTGTCTAGCCTGTGTCTAGCCTGTGTCTAGCCTGTGTCTAGCCTGTGTCTAGCCTGTGTCTAGCCTGTGTCTAGCCTGTGTCTAGCCTGTGTCTAGCCTGTGTCTAGCCTGTGTCTAGACTGTGTCTAGCCTGTGTCTAGCCTGTGTCTAGCCTGTGTCTAGCCTGTGCCTAGCCTGTGCCTAGCCTGTGCCTAGCCTGTGGCTAGCCTGTGCCTAGCCTGTGCCTAGCCTGTGTCTAGCCTGTGTCTAGCCTGTGTCTAGCCTGTGCCTAGCCTGTGTCTAGCCTGTGTCTAGCCTGTGTCTAGCCTGTGCCTTGCCTGTGACTGGCATGTGCATAGCCTGTGCCTAGCCAGTGTCTAGCCTGTGTCTAGCCTGTGCCTTGCCTGAGACTGGCATTTGCATAGCCTGTGCCTAGCCAGTGTCTAGCCAGTGCCTAGCCTGTGCCTAGCCAGTGTCTAGCCTGTGCCTAGCCTGTGTCTAGCCTGTGTCTAGCCTGTGCCTTGCCTGTGACTGGCATGTGCATAGCGTGTGCCTAGCCAGTGTCTAGCCAGTGCCTAGCCTGTGCCTAGCCAGTGTCTAGCCTTTGTCTAGCCTGTGTCTAGCCTGTGCCTAGCCAGTGTCTAGCCTGTGTCTAGCCTGTGTCTAGCCTGTGTCTAGCCTGTGCCTTGCCTGTGACTGGCATGTGCATAGCGTGTGCCTAGCCAGTGTCTAGCCAGTGCCTAGCCTGTGCCTAGCCAGTGTCTAGCCTTTGTCTAGCCTGTGTCTAGCCTGTGCCTAGCCAGCGAATAGCCTGTGCCTAGCCAGTGTCTAGCCTGTGCCCAGCCAGTGTCTAGCCTGTGCCTAGCCTGTGCCTAGCCAGTTTCTAGCTTGTGTCTAGCCTGTGCTTAGCCAGTGTCTAGTCTGTGCCAATCCAGTGTCTAGCCTGTGCCTAGCCAGTGTCTAGCCTGTGTCTAGCCTGTGCCTTGCCAGTGACTGGCATGTGCATAGCCTGTGCCTAGCCAGTGTCTAGCCTGTGTCTAGCCTGTGCCTAGCCTGTGCCTAGCCTAGTGCCTAGCCTGTGCCTAGCCTGTGCCTAGCCTGTGCCTAGCCTGTGCCTAGCCTGTGCCTAGCCTGTGCCTAGCCTGTGCCTAGCCTGTGCCTAGCCTGTGCCTAGCCTGTGCCTAGCCTGTGCCTAGCCTGTGTCTAGCCTGTGCCTTGCCTGAGACTGGCATGTGCATAGCCTGTGCCTAGCCAGTGTTTAGCCTGTGTCTAGCCTGTGCCTTGCCTGTGTCTAGCCTGTGCCTTGCCTGTGACTGGCATGTGCATAGCCTGTGCCTTACCAGTGTCTAGCCTGTGTCTAGCCTGTGCATAGCCTGTGTCTAGCCTGTGCCTAGCCAGTGTATAGCCTCTGTCTAGCCTGTGTCTAATCTGTGTCTAGCCGGTGTCTAGTCTGTGCCTAGCCTGTGCCTTGCCTGTGACTGGCATGTGCATAGCCTGCGCCTAGCCAGTGTCTAGCCTGTGCCTTGCCTGTGTCTCGCCTGTGTCTAGCCTGTGCCTTGCCTGTGACTGGCATGTGCATAGCCTGTGCCTTACCAGTGTCTAGCCTGTGCCTTGCCTGTGACTGGCATGTGCATAGCCTGTGCCTAGCCAGTGTCTAGCCTGTGTCTAGCCTGTGCCTAGCCTGTGTCTAGCCTGTGTCTAGCCTGTGCCAACCTGTGTCTAGCCAGTGTCTAGCCTGTGTCTAGCCTGTGCCTTGCCTGAGACAGGCATGTGCATAACGTGTGCCTAGCCAGTGTCTAGCCAGTGCCTAGCCTGTGCCTAGCCAGTGTCTAGCCTTTGTCTAGCCTGTGCATAGCCTGTGTCTAGCCTGTGCCTAGCCAGTGTATAGCCTCTGTCTAGCCTGTGTCTAATCTGTGTCTAGCCGGTGTCTAGTCTGTGCCTAGCCTGTGCCTTGCCTGTGACTGGCATGTGCATAGCCTGCGCCTAGCCAGTGTCTAGCCTGTGTCTAGCCTGTGCCTTGCCTAAGACAGGCATGTGCATAGCGTGTGCCTAGCCAGTGTCTAGCCAGTGCCTAGCCTGTGCCTAGCCAGTGTCTAGCCTTTGTCTAGCCTGTGCATAGCCTGTGTCTGCCTGTGCCTAGCCAGTGTATAGCCTCTGTCTAGCCTGTGCCTAGCCTGTGTCTAGCCTGTGTCTAGCCTGTGTCTAGCCTGTGTCTAGCCTGTGTCTAGCCTGTGTCTAGCCTGTTTCTAGCCTGTGTCTAGCCTGTGTCTAGCCTGTGTCTAGCCTGTGTCTAGCCTGTGTCTAGCCTGTGCCTAGCCTGTGTCTAGCCTGTGTCTAGCCTGTGTCTAGCCTGTGTCTAGCCTGTGCCTAGCCTGTGTCTAGCCTATGTCTAGCCTGTGTCTAGCCTGTGTCTAGCCTGTGTCTAGCCTGTGCCTAGCCTGTGTCTAGCCTGTGTCTAGCCTGTGTCTAGCCTGTGCCTAGCCAGTGTCTAGCCTGTGTCTAGCCTGTGCCTTACCTGTGACTGGCATGTGACTGGCATGTGCATAGCCTGTGCCTAGCCAGTGTCTAGCCTGTGCCTAGCCAGTGTCTAGCCTGTGTCTAGCCTGTGCCTTGCCTGAGACTGGCATGTGCATAGCGTGTCTAGCCTGTGCCTAGCCTATGTCTAGCCTGTGTCTAGCCTGTGTCTAGCCTGTGCCTTGCCTGTGCCTTGCCTGTGACTGGCATGTGCATAGCCTGTGCCTAGCCAGTGTCTAGCCTGTGTCTAGCCTGTGCCTTGCCTGAGACTGGCATGTGTCGAGCCTTTGTCTAGCCAGTGCCTAGCCTGTGCCTAGCCTGTGCCTAGCCTGCGTCTAGGCTGTGTCTAGCCTGTGCCTTGCCTGTGACTGGCATGTGCATAGCTTGTGCCTAGCCTGTGCATAGCCTGTGCCTAGCCAGTGTCTAGCCTGTGTCTAGCCTGTGCCTTGCCTGTGACTGGCATGTGCATAGCGTGTGCCTAGCCAGTGTCTAGCCAGTGCCTAGCCTGTGCCTAGCCAGTGTCTAGCCTTTGTCTAGCCTGTGTCTAGCCTGTGCCTAGCCTGTGACTGGCTGACAGCATGTGCCTAGCCTGTGTCTAGCCTGTGTCTAGCCTGTGCCTAGCCTGTGTCTAGCCTATGTCTAGCCTGTGTCTAGCCTGTGTCCTAGCCTGTGTGCCTGGCCTGTGTCTAGCCTGTGTCTAGCCTGTGTCTAGCCTGTGTCTAGCCTGTGTCTAGCCTGTGCCTAGCCTGTGCCTAGCCTGTGCCTAGCCTGTGCCTAGCCTGTGCCTAGCCTGTGCCTAGCCTGTGCCTAGCCTGTGCCTAGCCTGTGCCTAGCCTGTGTCTAGCCTGTGCCTTGCCTGAGACTGGCATGTGCATAGCCTGTGCCTAGCCAGTGTTTAGCCTGTGTCTAGCCTGTGCCTTGCCTGAGACTGGCATGTGCATAGCGTGTGCCTAGCCAGTGTCTAGCCTGTGCCTTGCCAGAGACTGGCATGTGCATAGCGTGTGCCTAGCCAGTGTCTAGCCAGTGCCTAGCCTTGTGTCTCGCCTGTGTCTAGCCTGTGTCTAGGCTGTGCCTTGCCTGTGACTGGCATGTGCATAGCCTGTGCCTAGCCAGTGTCTAGCCTGTGTCTAGCCTGTGCCTAGCCAGTGTCTAGCCTGTGTCTAGCCTGTGCCAAGCCTGTGTCTAGCCAGTGTCTAGCCTGTGTCTAGCCTGTGCCTTGCCTGAGACAGGCATGTGCATAACGTGTGCCTAGCCAGTGTCTAGCCAGTGCCTAGCCTGTGCCTAGCCAGTGTCTAGCCTTTGTCTAGCCTGTGCATAGCCTGTGTCTAGCCTGTGCCTAGCCAGTGTATAGCTTCTGTCTAGCCTGTGTCCAATCTGTGTCTAGCCGGTGTCTAGTCTGTGCCTAGCCTGTGCCTTGCCTGTGACTGGCATGTGCATAGCGTGTGTCTAGCCTATGTCTAGCCTGTGCCTAGCCAGTTTCTAGCCTGTGTCTAGCCTGTGCCTAGCCAGTGTCTAGCCTGTGCCTAGCCAGTGTCTAGCCTGTGCATAGCCAGTGTCTAGCCTGTGCCTAGCCAGTGTCTGGCCTCTGTCTAGCCTGTGTCTAGTCTGTGTCTAGCCGGTGTCTAGCCTGTGCCTAGCCTGTGCCTTGCCTGTGACTGGCATGTGCATAGCCTGTGCCTAGCCAGTGTCTAGCCAGTGTCTAGCCTGTGTCTAGCCTGTGCCTTGCCTGAGACAGGCATGTGCATAACGTGTGCCTAGCCAGTGTCTAGCCAGTGCCTAGCCTGTGCCTAGCCAGTGTCTAGCCTTTGTCTAGCCTGTGCATAGCCTGTGTCTAGCCTGTGCCTAGCCAGTGTATAGCCTGTGTCTAGCCTGTGTCCAGTCTGTGTCTAGCCTGTGTCTAGCCTGTGTCTAGCCTGTGCCTTGCCTGTGACTGGCCTGTGCATAGCCTGTGTCTAGCCTAGGCAGTGTATAGCCTGTGCCTAGCCAGTTTCTAGCCTGTGTCTAGCCTGTGCCTAGCCAGTATCTAGCCTGTGCCTAGCCAGTGTCTAGCCTGTGCTTAGCCAGTACCTAGCCTGTGCCTAGCCAGTGTCTAGCCTGTGCCTAGCCAGTGTCTTGCCTGTGCCCAGCCAGTGTCTAGCCTGTGTCTAGCCTGTGCCTAGCCTGTGCCAAGCCAATGTCTAGCCTGTGTCTAGCCTGTGTCTAGCCTGTGTCTAGCCTGTGTCTAGCCTGTGTCTAGCCTGTGTCTAGCCTGTGTCTAGCCTGTGTCTAGCCTGTGTCTAGCCTGTGTCTAGCCTGTGTCTAGCCTGTGTCTAGCCTGTGTCTAGCCTGTGTCTAGCCTGTGTCTAGCCTGTGTCTAGCCTGTGTCTAGCCTGTGTCTAGCCTTTGTCTAGCCTGTGCCTAGCCTGTGTCTAGCCTGTGTATAGCCTGTGTCTAGCCTGTGTCTAGCCTGTGTCTAGCCTGTGTCTAGCCTGTGTCTAGCCTGTGTTCTAGCCTGTGTCTAGCCTGTGTCTAGCCTGTGTCTAGCCTGTGTCTAGCCTGTGTCTAGCCTGTGTCTAGCCTGTGTCTAGCCTGTGTCTAGCCTGTGCCTAGCCAGTGTCTAGCCTGTGTCTAGCCTGTGCCTTGCCTGTGTCTGGCATGTGACTTGCATGTGCATAGCCTGTGCCTAGCCAGTGTCTAGCCTGTGTCTAGCCTGTGCCTTGCCAGAGACTGGCATGTGCATAGCGTGTGCCTAGCCAGTGTCTAGCCAGTGCCTAGCCTGTGCCTAGCTTGTGCCTAGCCTGTGTCTAGCCTGTTTCTAGCCTGTGCCTTGCCTGTGACTGGCATGTGCATAGCCTGTGCCTAGCCAGTGTCTAGCCAGTGCCTAGCCTGTGCCTAGCCTGTGCCTAGCCTGTGTCTAGCCTATGTCTAGCCTGTGCCTTGCCTGTGACTGGCATGTGCATAGCCTGTGCCTAGCCTGTGTCTAGCCTGTGTCTAGCCTGTGCCTTTCCTGAGACAGGCATGTGCATAGTGTGTGCCTATCCAGTGTCTAGCCAGTGCCTAGCCTGTGCCTAGCCAGAGTCTAGCCTTTGTCTAGCCTGAGCATAGCCTGTGTCTAGCCTGTGCCTAGCCAGTGTATAGCCTCTGTCCAGCCTCTGTCCAGCCGGTGTCTAGCCTGTGCCTAGCCTGTGCCTAGCCTGTGCCAAGCCAATGTCTAGCCTGTGTCTAGCCTGTGTCTAGCCTGTATCTAGCATGTTTCTAGCCTGTGTCTAGCCTGTGTCTAGCCTGTGTCTAGCCTGTGTCTAGCTTGTGTCCAGCCTGTGTCTAGCCTGTGTCTAACCTGTGTCTAGCCTGTGTCCAGCCTGTGTCTAGACTGTGTCTAGCCTGTGTCTAGCCTGTGTCTAGCCTGTGTCTAGCCTGTGTCTAGCCGGTGCCTAGCCAGTGTATAGCCTCTGTCCAGCCGGTATCTAGCCTGTGCCTAGCCTGTGCCTAGCCTGTGACTGGCCTGTGCCTAGCCTATGCCTAGCTTGTGCCTAGCCTGTGCCTAGCCTGTGCCTAGCCTGTGCCTAGCCTGTGCCTAGCCTGTGCCTAGCCTGTGCCTAGCCTGTGGCTAGCCTGTGTCTAGCCTATACCTAGCCTGTGTGTAGCCTGTGTCCAGCCTGTGTCTAGCCAGTGTCTAGCCTGTGTCTAGCCTGTGTCTAGCCTGTGTCTAGCCTGTGTCTAGCCTGTGTCTAGCTTGTGTCTAGCCTGTTTCTAGCCTGTGTCTAGCCTGTGTCTAGTCTGTGTCTAGCCTGTGTCTAGCCTGTGTCTAGCCTGTGTCTAGCCTGTGTCTAGCCTGTGTCTAGCCTGTGTCTAGCCTGTGTCTAGCCTGTGCCTAGCCTGTGTCTAGCCTGTGTCTAGCCTGTGCCTTGCCTGTATCTGGCATGTGACTTGCATGTGCATAGCCTGTGCCTAGCCAGTGTCTAGCCTGTGTCTAGCCTGTGCCTTGCCAGAGACTGGCATGTGCATAGCGTGTGCCTAGCCAGTGTCTAGCCAGTGCCTAGACTGTTCCTAGCCTGTGTCTAGCCTGTGTCTAGCCTGTGCCTTGCCTGTGACTGGCATGTGCATAGCCTATGCCTAGCCAGTGTCTAGCCAGTGCCTAGCCTGTGCCTAGCCTGTGCCTAGCCTGTGTCTAGCCTGTGTCTAGCCTGTGCCTTGCCTGTGACTGGCATGTGCATAGCCTGTGCCTAGCCTGTGTCTAGCCTGTGTCTAGCCTGTGTCTAGCCTGTGTCTAGCCTGTGCCTTTCCTGAGACAGGCATGTGCATAGTGTGTGCCTAGCCAGTGTCTAGCCAGTGCCTAGCCTGTGCCTAGCCAGAGTCTAGCCTTTGTCTAGCCTGAGCATAGCCTGTGTCTAGCCTGTGCCTAGCCAGTGTATAGCCTCTGTCCAGCCTCTGTCCAGCCGGTGTCTAGCCTGTGCCTAGCCTGTGCCTAGCCTGTGACTGGCCTGTGCCTAGCCTGTGCCTAGCTTGTGCCTAGCCTGTGCCTAGCCTGTGCCTAGCCTGTGCCTAGCCTGTGTCTAGCCTGTGTCTAGCCTGTGCCTAGCCTGTGCCTCTAGCCTGTGCCTAGCCTGTGCCTAGCCTGTGCCTAGCCTGTGCCTAGCCTGTGGCTAGCCTGTGCCTAGCCTATACCTAGCCTGTGTCTAGCCTGTGTCTAGCCTGTGCCTAACCTGTGTCTAGCCTGTGTCTAGCCTGTGCCTTGCCTGTGACTGGCATGTGCATAGCCTGTGCCTAGCCAGTGTCTAGCCTGGGTCTAGCCTGTGCCTTGCCTGAGACTGGCATGTGCATAGCGTGTGCCTAGCCAGTGTCTAGCCAGTTCCTAGCCTGTGCATAGCCAGTGTCTAGCCTTTGTCTAGCCTGTGTCTAGCCTGTGTCTAGCCTGTGTCTTGTCTGTGACTGGCATGTGCACTGCGTGTGCCTAGCCAGTGTCTAGCCAGTGCCTAGCCTGTCCCTGGCCAGTGTCCAGCCTTTGTCTAGCCTGTGTCTAGCCTGTGCCTAGCCAGCGTATAGCCTGTGTCTAGCCTGTGCCTAGCCTGTGTCTAGCCTATGTCTAGCCTGTGTGTAGCCTGTGTCTAGCCTGTGTCTAGCCTGTGTCTAGCCTGTGTCTAGCCTGTGTCTAGCCTGTGCCTAGCCTGTGCCTAGCCTGTGCCTAGCCTGTGCCTAGCCTGTGCCTAGCCTGTGCCTAGCCTGTGCCTAGCCTGTGCCTAGCCTGTGCCTAGCCTGTGCCTAGCCTGTGCCTAGCCTGTGCCTAGCCTGTGCCTAGCCTGTGCCTAGCCTGTGCCTAGCCTAGGCCTAGCCTGTGCCTAGCCTGTGCCTAGCCTGTGCCTAGCCTGTGCCTAGCCTGTGCCTAGCCTGGCCTAGCCTGTGCCTAGCCTGTGCCTAGCCTGTGCCTAGCCTGTGCCTAGCCTGTGCCTAGCCTGTGCCTAGCCTGTGCCTAGCCTGTGCCTAGCCTGTGCCTAGCCTGTGCCTAGCCTGAGTCTAGCCTGTGCCTTGCCTGAGACTGGCATGTGCATAGCCTGTGCCTAGCCAGTGTTTAGCCTGTGTCTAGCCTGTGCCTTGCCTGAGACTGGCATGTGCATAGCGTGTGCCTAGCCAGTGTCTAGCCTGTGCCTTGCCAGAGACTGGCATGTGCATAGCGTGTGCCTAGCCAGTGTCTAGCCAGTGCCTAGCCTGTGTCTCGCCTGTGTCTAGCCTGTGTCTAGGCTGTGCCTTGCCTGTGACTGGCATGTGCATAGCCTGTGCCTTACCAGTGTCTAGCCTGTGTCTTGCCTGTGACTGGCATGTGCATAGCCTGTGCCTAGCCAGTGTCTAGCCTGTGTCTAGCCTGTGCCTAGCCAGTGTCTAGCCTGTGTCTAGCCTGTGCCAAGCCTGTGTCTAGCCAGTGTCTAGCCTGTGTCTAGCCTGTGCCTTGCCTGAGACAGGCATGTGCATAACGTGTGCCTAGCCAGTGTCTAGCCAGTGCCTAGCCTGTGCCTAGCCAGTGTCTAGCCTTTGTCTAGCCTGTGCATAGCCTGTGTCTAGCCTGTGCCTATCCAGTGTATAGCCTCTGTCTAGCCTGTGTCTAATCTGTGTCTAGCCGGTGTCTAGTCTGTGCCTAGCCTGTGCCTTGCCTGTGACTGGCATGTGCATAGCCTGCGCCTAGCCAGTGTCTAGCCAGTGTCTAGCCTGTGTCTAGCCTGTGCCTTGCCTGTGACTGGCATGTGCATAGCCTGTGCCTTACCAGTGTCTTGCCTGTGACTGGCATGTGCATAGCCTGTGCCTAGCCAGTGTCTAGCCTGTGTCTAGCCTGTGCCTAGCCAGTGTCTAGCCTGTGTCTAGCCTGTGCCAAGCCTGTGTCTAGCCAGTGTCTAGCCTGTGTCTAGCCTGTGCCTTGCCTGAGACAGGCATGTGCATAACGTGTGCCTAGCCAGTGTCTAGCCAGTGCCTAGCCTGTGCCTAGCCAGTGTCTAGCCTTTGTCTAGCCTGTGCATAGCCTGTGTCTAGCCTGTGCCTAGCCAGTGTATAGCCTCTGTCTAGCCTGTGTCTAATCTGTGTCTAGCCGGTGTCTAGTCTGTGCCTAGCCTGTGCCTTGCCTGTGACTGGCATGTGCATAGCGTGTGCCTAGCCAGTGTCTAGCCAGTGCCTAGCCTGTGCCTAGCCAGTGTCTAGCCTTTGTCTAGCCTGTGCATAGCCTGTGTCTAGCCTGTGCCTAGCCAGTCTATAGCCTCTGTCTAGCCTGTGTCTAGCCTGTATCTAGCCTGTGTCTAGCCTGTGTCTAGCCTGTGCCTAGCCTGTGTCTAGCCTATGTCTAGCCTGTGTCTAGCCTATGTCTAGCCTGTGTCTAGCCTGTGTCTAGCCTGTGCCTAGCCAGTTTCTAGCCTGTGTCTAGCCTGTGCCTAGCCAGTATCTAGCCTGTGCCTAGCCAGTGTCTAGCCTGTGCTTAGCCAGTACCTAGCCTGTGCCTAGCCAGTGTCTAGCCTCTGTCTAGCCTGTGTCTAATCTGTGTCTATCCGGTGTCTAGTCTGTGCCTAGCCTGTGCCTTGCCTGTGACTGGCATGTGCATAGCCTGCGCCTAGCCAGTGTCTAGCCAGTGTCTAGTCTGTGCCTAGCCTGTGCCTTGCCTGTGACTGGCATGTGCATAGCGTGTGTCTAGCCTATGTCTAGCCTGTGCCTAGCCAGTTTCTAGCCTGTGTCTAGCCTGTGCCTAGCCTGTGCCTAGCCAGTGTCTAGCCTGTGCTTAGCCAGTGCCTAGCCTGTGCCTAGCCAGTGTCTAGCCTCTGTCTAGCCTGTGTCTAATCTGTGTCTAGCCGGTGTCTAGTCTGTGCCTAGCCTGTGCCTTGCCTGTGACTGGCATGTGCATAGCCTGCGCCTAGCCAGTGTCTAGCCAGTGTCTAGCCTGTGTCTAGCCTGTGCCTTGCCTGAGACAGGCATGTGCATAACGTGTGCCTAGCCATTGTCTAGCCAGTGCCTAGCCTGTGCCTAGCCAGTGTCTAGCCTTTGTCTAGCCTGTGCATAGCCTGTGTCTAGCCTGTGCCTAGCCAGTGTATAGCTTCTGTCTAGCCTGTGTCCAATCTGTGTCTAGCCGGTGTCTAGTCTGTGCCTAGCCTGTGCCTTGCCTGTGACTGGCATGTGCATAGCGTGTGTCTAGCCTATGTCTAGCCTGTGCCTAGCCAGTTTCTAGCCTGTGTCTAGCCTGTGCCTAGCCAGTATCTAGCCTGTGCCTAGCCAGTGTCTAGCCTGTGCTTAGCCAGTACCTAGCCTGTGCCTAGCCAGTGTCTAGCCTGTGCCTAGCCAGTGTCTTGCCTGTGCCCAGCCAGTGTCTAGCCTGTGTCTAGCCTGTGCCTAGCCTGTGCCAAGCCAATGTCTAGCCTGTGTCTAGCCTGTGTCTAGCCTGTGTCTAGCCTTTGTCTAGCCTGTGCCTAGCCTGTGTCTAGCCTGTGTATAGCCTGTGTCTAGCCTGTGTCTAGCCTGTATCTAGCCTGTGTCTAGCCTGTTTCTAGCCTGTGTCTAGCCTGTGTCTAGCCTGTGTCTAGCCTGTGTCTAGACTGTGTCTAGCCTGTGTCTAGCCTGTGTCTAGCCTGTGTCTAGCCTGTGTCTAGCCTGTGTCTAGCCTGTGTCTAGCCTGTGCCTAGCCAGGGTCTAGCCTGTGTCTAGCCTGTGCCTTGCCTGTGTCTTGCATGTGACTTGCATGTGCATAGCCTGTGCCTAGCCAGTGTCTAGCCTGTGTCTAGCCTGTGCCTTGCCAGAGCCTGGCATGTGCATAGCGTGTGCCTAGCCAGTGTCTAGCCAGTGCCTAGCCTGTGCCTAGCCTGTGCCTAGCCTGTGTCTAGCCTGTTTCTAGCCTGTGCCTTGCCTGTGCCTTGCCTGTGACTGGCATGTGCATAGCCTGTGCCTAGCCAGTGTCTAGCCAGTGCCTAGCCTGTGCCTAGCCTGTGCCTAGCCTGTGTCTAGCCTATGTCTAGCCTGTGCCTTGCCTGTGACTGGCATGTGCATAGCCTGTGCCTAGCCTGTGTCTAGCCTGTGTCTAGCCTGTGTCTAGCCTGTGCCTTTCCTGAGACAGGCATGTGCATAGTGTGTGCCTAGCCAGTGTCTAGCCAGTGCCTAGCCTGTGCCTAGCCAGAGTCTAGCCTTTGTCTAGCCTGAGCATAGCCTGTGTCTAGCCTGTGCCTAGCCAGTGTATAGCCTCTGTCCAGCCGGTATCTAGCCTGTGCCTAGCCTGTGCCTAGCCTGTGACTGGCCTGTGCCTAGCCTATGCCTAGCTTGTGCCTAGCCTGTGCCTAGCCTGTGCCTAGCCTGTGCCTAGCCTGTGCCTAGCCTGTGCCTAGCCTGTGGCTAGCCTGTGTCAAGCCTATACCTAGCCTGTGTGTAGCCTGTGTCCAGCCTGTGTCTAGCCAGTGTCTAGCCTGTGTCTAGCCTGTGTCTAGCCTGTGTCTAGCCTGTATCTAGCTTGTGTCTAGCCTGTGTCTAGCCTGTGTCTAGTCTGAGTGTCTAGCCTGTGTCTAGCCTGTGTCTAGCCTGTGTCTAGCCTGTGTCTAGACTGTGTCTAGCCTGTGTCTAGCCTGTGTCTAGCCTGTGTCTAGCCTGTGCCTATCCTGTGTCTAGCCTGTGTCTAGCCTGTGCCTTGCCTGTGTCTGGCATGTGACTTGCATATGCATAGCCTGTGCCTAGCCAGTGTCTAGCCTGTGTCTAGCCTGTGCCTTGCCAGAGACTGGCATGTGCATAGCGTGTGCCTAGCCAGTGTCTAGCCAGTGCCTAGACTGTTCCTAGCCTGTGTCTAGCCTGTGTCTAGCCTGTGCCTTGCCTGTGACTGACATGTGCATAGCCTGTGCCTAGCCAGTGTCTAGCCAGTGCCTAGCCTGTGCCTAGCCTGTGCCTAGCCTGTGTCTAGCCTGTGTCTAGCCTGTGCCTTGCCTGTGACTGGCATGTGCATAGCCTGTGCCCAGCCTGTGTCTAGCCTGTGTCTAGCCTGTGTCTAGCCTGTGCCTTTCCTGAGACAGGCATGTGCATAGTGTGTGCCTAGCCAGTGTCTAGCCAGTGCCTAGCCTGTGCCTAGCCAGAGTCTAGCCTTTGTCTAGCCTGAGCATAGCCTGTGTCTAGCCTGTGCCTAGCCAGTGTATAGCCTCTGTCCAGCCTCTGTCCAGCCGGTGTCTAGCCTGTGCCTAGCCTGTGCCTAGCCTGTGACTGGCCTGTGCCTAGCCTGTGCCTAGCTTGTGCCTAGCCTGTGCCTAGCCTGTGCCTAGCCTGTGCCTAGCCTGTGCCTAGCCTGTGCCTAGCCTGTGCCTAGCCTGTGCCTAGCCTGTGCCTAGCCTGTGGCTAGCCTGTGCCTAGCCTATACCTAGCCTGTGTCTAGCCTGTGTCTAGCCTGTGCCTAACCTGTGTCTAGCCTGTGTCTAGCCTGTGCCTTGCCTGTGATTGGCATGTGCATAGCCTGTGCCTAGCCAGTGTCTAGCCTGTGTCTAGCCTGTGCCTTGCCTGAGACTGGCATGTGCATAGCGTGTGCCTAGCCAGTGTCTAGCCAGTTCCTAGCCTGTGCCTAGCCAGTGTCTAGCCTTTGTCTAGCCTGTGTCTAGCCTGTGTCTAGCCTGTGCCTTGCCTGTGACTGGCATGTGCACAGCGTGTGCCTAGCCAGTGTCTAGCCAGTGCCTAGCCTGTCCCTGGCCAGTGTCCAGCCTTTGTCTAGCCTGTGTCTAGCCTGTGCCTAGCCAGCGTATAGCCTGTGTCTAGCCTGTGCCTAGCCTGTGTCTAGCCTATGTCTAGCCTGTGTTTAGCCTGTGTTTAGCCTGTGTCTAGCCTGTGCCTAGCCTGTGCCTAGCCTGTGCCTAGCCTGTGCCTAGCCTGTGCCTAGCCTGTGCCTAGCCTGTGCCTAGCCTGTGCCTAGCCTGTGCCTAGCCTGTGCCTAGCCTGTGCCTAGCCTGTGCCTAGCCTGTGCCTAGCCTGTGCCTAGCCTGTGCCTAGCCTGTGCCTAGCCTGTGCCTAGCCTGTGCCTAGCCTGTGCCTAGCCTGTGCCTAGCCTGTGCCTAGCCTGTGCCTAGCCTGTGCCTAGCCTGTGCCTAGCCTGTGCCTAGCCTGTGCCTAGCCTGTGCCTAGCCTGTGCCTAGCCTGTGCCTAGCCTGTGCCTAGCCTGTGCTTAGCCTGAGTCTAGCCTGTGCCTTGCCTGAGACTGGCATGTGCATAGCCTGTGCCTAGCCAGTGTTTAGCCTGTGTCTAGCCTGTGCCTTGCCTGAGACTGGCATGTGCATAGCGTGTGCCTAGCCAGTGTCTAGCCTGTGCCTTGCCAGAGACTGGCATGTGCATAGCGTGTGCCTAGCCAGTGTCTAGCCAGTGCCTAGCCTGTGTCTCGCCTGTGTCTAGCCTGTGTCTAGGCTGTGCCTTGCCTGTGACTGGCATGTGCATAGCCTGTGCCTTACCAGTGTCTAGCCTGTGGCTTGCCTGTGACTGGCATGTGCATAGCCTGTGCCTAGCCAGTGTCTAGCCTGTGTCTAGCCTGTGCCTAGCCAGTGTC
Source organism: Zaprionus gabonicus (assembly GCA_018903695.1). Taxonomy (NCBI): domain Eukaryota; kingdom Metazoa; phylum Arthropoda; class Insecta; order Diptera; family Drosophilidae; genus Zaprionus; species Zaprionus gabonicus. Next base: position 64,048 of record JAEIFO010001358.1, on the reverse strand, counting down.
TAGCCTGTGTCTAGCCTGTGCCAAGCCTGTGTCTAGCCAGTGTCTAGCCTGTGTCTAGCCTGTGCCTTGCCTGAGACAGGCATGTGCATAACGTGTGCCTAGCCAGTGTCTAGCCAGTGCCTAGCCTGTGCCTAGCCAGTGTCTAGCCTTTGTCTAGCCTGTGCATAGCCTGTGTCTAGCCTGTGCCTATCCAGTGTATAGCCTCTGTCTAGCCTGTGTCTAATCTGTGTCTAGCCGGTGTCTAGTCTGTGCCTAGCCTGTGCCTTGCCTGTGACTGGCATGTGCATAGCCTGCGCCTAGCCAGTGTCTAGCCAGTGTCTAGCCTGTGTCTAGCCTGTGCCTTGCCTGAGACAGGCATGTGCATAACGTGTGCCTAGCCAGTGTCTAGCCAGTGTCTAGCCTGTGCCTAACCTGTGTCTAGCCTGTGTCTAGCCTGTGCCATGCCTGTGACTGGCATGTGCATAGCCTGTGCCTAGCCAGTGTCTAGCCTGGGTCTAGCCTGTGCCTTGCCTGAGACTGGCATGTGCATAGCGTGTGCCTAGCCAGTGTCTAGCCAGTTCCTAGCCTGTGCATAGCCAGTGTCTAGCCTTTGTCTAGCCAGTGTCTAGCCTGTGTCTAGCCTGTGCCTTGCCTGAGACAGGCATGTGCATAACGTGTGCCTAGCCAGTGTCTAGCCAGTGTCTAGCCTGTGCCTAACCTGTGTCTAGCCTGTGTCTAGCCTGTGCCATGCCTGTGACTGGCATGTGCATAGCCTGTGCCTAGCCAGTGTATAGCCTGTGTCTAGCCTGTGCCTAGCCTGTGTCTAGCCTATGTCTAGCCTGTGTGTAGCCTGTGTCTAGCCTGTGTCTAGCCTGTGTCTAGCCTGTGTCTAGCCTGTGCCTAGCCTGTGCCTAGCCTGTGCCTAGCCTGTGCCTAGCCTGTGCCTAGCCTGTGCCTAGCCTGTGCCTAGCCTGTGCCTAGCCTGTGCCTAGCCTGTGCCTAGCCTGTGCCTAGCCTGTGCCTAGCCTGTGCCTAGCCTGTGCCTAGCCTGTGCCTAGCCTGTGCCTAGCCTGTGCCTAGCCTGTGCCTAGCCTGTGCCTAGCCTGTGCCTAGCCTGTGCCTAGCCTGTGCCTAGCCTGTGCCTAGCCTGTGCCTAGCCTGTGCCTAGCCTGTGCCTAGCCTGCGCCTAGCCTGTGCCTAGCCTGTGCCTAGCCTGTGCCTAGCCTGTGCCTAGCCTGAGTCTAGCCTGTGCCTTGCCTGAGACTGGCATGTGCATAGCCTGTGCCTAGCCAGTGTTTAGCCTGTGTCTAGCCTGTGCCTTGCCTGAGACTGGCATGTGCATAGCGTGTGCCTAGCCAGTGTCTAGCCTGTGCCTTGCGAGAGACTGGCATGTGCATAGCGTGTGCCTAGCCAGTGTCTAGCCAGTGCCTAGCCTGTGTCTCGCCTGTGTCTAGCCTGTGTCTAGGCTGTGCCTTGCCTGTGACTGGCATGTGCATAGCCTGTGCCTTACCAGTGTCTAGCCTGTGTCTAGCCTGTGTCTTGCATGTGACTTGCATGTGCATAGCCTGTGCCTAGCCAGTGTCTAGCCTGTGTCTAGCCTGTGCCTTGCCAGAGCCTGGCATGTGCATAGCGTGTGCCTAGCCAGTGTCTAGCCAGTGCCTAGCCTGTGCCTAGCCTGTGCCTAGCCTGTGCCTAGCCTGTGTCTAGCCTGTTTCTAGCCTGTGCCTTGCCTGTGCCTTGCCTGTGACTGGCATGTGCATAGCATGTGCCTAGCCAGTGTCTAGCCAGTGCCTAGCCTGTGCCTAGCCTGTGTCTAGCCTATGTCTAGCCTGTGCCTTGCCTGTGACTGGCATGTGCATAGCCTGTGCCTAGCCTGTGTCTAGCCTGTGTCTAGCCTGTGTCTAGCCTGTGCCTTGCCTGAGACAGGCATGTGCATAGTGTGTGCCTAGCCAGTGTCTAGCCAGTGCCTAGCCTGTGCCTAGCCAAAGTCTAGCCTGTGTCTAGCCTGAGCATAGCCTGTGTCTAGCCTGTGCCTAGCCAGTGTATAGCCTCTGTCCAGCCGGTGTCTAGCCTGTGCCTAGCCTGTGCCTAGCCTGTGACTGGCCTGTGCCTAGCCTATGCCTAGCTTGTGCCTAGCCTGTGCCTAGCCTGTGCCTAGCCTGTGCCTAGCCTGTGCCTAGCCTGTGGCTAGCCTGTGTCTAGCCTATACCTAGCCTGTGTGTAGCCTGTGTCCAGCCTGTGTCTAGCCAGTGTCTAGCCTGTGTCTAGCCTGTGTCTAGCCTGTGTCTAGCCTGTATCTAGCTTGTGTCTAGCCTGTGTCTAGCCTGTGTCTAGTCTGTGTCTAGCCTGTGTCTAGCCTGTGTCTAGCCTGTGTCTAGCCTGTGTCTAGACTGTGTCTAGCCTGTGTCTAGCCTGTGTCTAGCCTGTGTCTAGCCTGTGCCTATCCTGTGTCTAGCCTGTGTCTAGCCTGTGCCTTGCCTGTGTCTGGCATGTGACTTGCATGTGCATAGCCTGTGCCTAGCCAGTGTCTAGCCTGTGTCTAGCCTGTGCCTTGCCAGAGACTGGCATGTGCATAGCGTGTGCCTAGCCAGTGTCTAGCCAGTGCCTAGACTGTTCCTAGCCTGTGTCTAGCCTGTGTCTAGCCTGTGCCTTGCCTGTGACTGGCATGTGCATAGCCTGTGCCTAGCCAGTGTCTAGCCAGTGCCTAGCCTGTGCCTAGCCTGTGCCTAGCCTGTGTCTAGCCTGTGTCTAGCCTGTGCCTTGCCTGTGACTGGCATGTGCATAGCCTGTGCCTAGCCTGTGTCTAGCCTGTGTCTAGCCTGTGTCTAGCCTGTGCCTTTCCTGAGACAGGCATGTGCATAGTGTGTGCCTAGCCAGTGTCTAGCCAGTGCCTAGCCTGTGCCTAGCCAGAGTCTAGCCTTTGTCTAGCCTGAGCATAGCCTGTGTCTAGCCTGTGCCTAGCCAGTGTATAGCCTCTGTCCAGCCTCTGTCCAGCCGGTGTCTAGCCTGTGCCTAGCCTGTGCCTAGCCTGTGACTGGCCTGTGCCTAGCCTGTGCCTAGCTTGTGCCTAGCCTGTGACTAGCCTGTGCCTAGCCTGTGCCTAGCCTGTGCCTAGCCTGTGCCTAGCCTGTGCCTAGCCTGTGCCTAGCCTGTGCCTAGCCTGTGCCTAGCCTGTGCCTAGCCTGTGGCTAGCCTGTGCCTAGCCTATACCTAGCCTGTGTCTAGCCTGTGTCTAGCCTGTGCCTAACCTGTGTCTAGCCTGTGTCTAGCCTGTGCCATGCCTGTGCCTAGCCTGTGTCTAGCCTGTGCCTAGCCAGTGTATAGCCTCTGTCCAGCCTCTGTCCAGCCGGTGTCTAGCCTGTGCCTAGCCTGTGCCTAGCCTGTGACTGGCCTGTGCCTAGCCTGTGCCTAGCTTGTGCCTAGCCTGTGCCTAGCCTGTGCCTAGCCTATACCTAGCCTGGGTCTAGCCTGTGCCTTGCCTGAGACTGGCATGTGCATAGCGTGTGCCTAGCCAGTGTCTAGCCAGTTCCTAGCCTGTGCATAGCCAGTGTCTAGCCTTTGTCTAGCCTGTGTCTAGCCTGTGTCTAGCCTGTACCTTGCCTGTGACTGGCATGTGCACAGCGTGTGCCTAGCCAGTGTCTAGCCAGTGCCTAGCCTGTCCCTGGCCAGTGTCCAGCCTTTGTCTAGCCTGTGTCTAGCCTGTGCCTAGCCAGCGTATAGCCTGTGTCTAGCCTGTGCCTAGCCTGTGTCTAGCCTATGTCTAGCCTGTGTTTAGCCTGTGTCTAGCCTGTGCCTAGCCTGTGCTTAGCCTGAGTCTAGCCTGTGCCTTGCCTGAGACTGGCATGTGCATAGCCTGTGCCTAGCCAGTGTTTAGCCTGGGTCTAGCCTGTGCCTTGCCTGAGACTGGCATGTGCATAGCGTGTGCCTAGCCAGTGTCTAGCCAGTTCCTAGCCTGTGCATAGCCAGTGTCTAGCCTTTGTCTAGCCTGTGTCTAGCCTGTGTCTAGCCTGTGCCTTGCCTGTGACTGGCATGTGCACAGCGTGTGTCTAGCCTATACCTAGCCTGTGTGTAGCCTGTGTCCAGCCTGTGTCTAGCCAGTGTCTAGCCTGTGTCTAGCCTATACCTAGCCTGTGTGTAGCCTGTGTCCAGCCTGTGTCTAGCCAGTGTCTAGCCTGTGTCTAGCCTGTGTCTAGCCTGTGTCTAGCCTGTATCTAGCTTGTGTCTAGCCTGTGTCTAGCCTGTGTCTAGTCTGTGTCTAGCCTGTGTCTAGCCTGTGTCTAGCCTGTGTCTAGCCTGTGTCTAGACTGTGTCTAGCCTGTGTCTAGCCTGTGTCTAGCCTGTGTCTAGCCTGTGCCTATCCTGTGTCTAGCCTGTGTCTAGCCTGTGCCTTGCCTGTGTCTGGCATGTGACTTGCATGTGCATAGCCTGTGCCTAGCCAGTGTCTAGCCTGTGTCTAGCCTGTGCCTTGCCAGAGACTGGCATGTGCATAGCGTGTGCCTAGCCAGTGTCTAGCCAGTGCCTAGACTGTTCCTAGCCTGTGTCTAGCCTGTGTCTAGCCTGTGCCTTGCCTGTGACTGGCATGTGCATAGCCTGTGCCTAGCCAGTGTCTAGCCAGTGCCTAGCCTGTGCCTAGCCTGTGCCTAGCCTGTGTCTAGCCTGTGTCTAGCCTGTGCCTTGCCTGTGACTGGCATGTGCATAGCCTGTGCCTAGCCTGTGTCTAGCCTGTGTCTAGCCTGTGTCTAGCCTGTGCCTTTCCTGAGACAGGCATGTGCATAGTGTGTGCCTAGCCAGTGTCTAGCCAGTGCCTAGCCTGTGCCTAGCCAGAGTCTAGCCTTTGTCTAGCCTGAGCATAGCCTGTGTCTAGCCTGTGCCTAGCCAGTGTATAGCCTCTGTCCAGCCTCTGTCCAGCCGGTGTCTAGCCTGTGCCTAGCCTGTGCCTAGCCTGTGACTGGCCTGTGCCTAGCCTGTGCCTAGCTTGTGCCTAGCCTGTGACTAGCCTGTGCCTAGCCTGTGCCTAGCCTGTGCCTAGCCTGTGCCTAGCCTGTGCCTAGCCTGTGCCTAGCCTGTGCCTAGCCTGTGCCTAGCCTGTGGCTAGCCTGTGCCTAGCCTATACCTAGCCTGTGTCTAGCCTGTGTCTAGCCTGTGCCTAACCTGTGTCTAGCCTGTGTCTAGCCTGTGCCATGCCTGTGCCTAGCCTGTGTCTAGCCTGTGCCTAGCCAGTGTATAGCCTCTGTCCAGCCTCTGTCCAGCCGGTGTCTAGCCTGTGCCTAGCCTGTGCCTAGCCTGTGACTGGCCTGTGCCTAGCCTGTGCCTAGCTTGTGCCTAGCCTGTGCCTAGCCTGTGCCTAGCCTATACCTAGCCTGGGTCTAGCCTGTGCCTTGCCTGAGACTGGCATGTGCATAGCGTGTGCCTAGCCAGTGTCTAGCCAGTTCCTAGCCTGTGCATAGCCAGTGTCTAGCCTTTGTCTAGCCTGTGTCTAGCCTGTGTCTAGCCTGTGCCTTGCCTGTGACTGGCATGTGCACAGCGTGTGCCTAGCCAGTGTCTAGCCAGTGCCTAGCCTGTCCCTGGCCAGTGTCCAGCCTTTGTCTAGCCTGTGTCTAGCCTGTGCCTAGCCAGCGTATAGCCTGTGTCTAGCCTGTGCCTAGCCTGTGTCTAGCCTATGTCTAGCCTGTGTTTAGCCTGTGTCTAGCCTGTGCCTAGCCTGTGCTTAGCCTGAGTCTAGCCTGTGCCTTGCCTGAGACTGGCATGTGCATAGCCTGTGCCTAGCCAGTGTTTAGCCTGGGTCTAGCCTGTGCCTTGCCTGAGACTGGCATGTGCATAGCGTGTGCCTAGCCAGTGTCTAGCCAGTTCCTAGCCTGTGCATAGCCAGTGTCTAGCCTTTGTCTAGCCTGTGTCTAGCCTGTGTCTAGCCTGTGCCTTGCCTGTGACTGGCATGTGCACAGCGTGTGCCTAGCCTGTGCCTAGCCTGTGCCTAGCCTGTGCCTAGCCTGTGCCTAGCCTGTGCCTAGCCTGTGCCTAGCCTGTGCCTAGCCTGTGCCTAGCCTGTGCCTAGCCTGTGCCTAGCCTGTGCCTAGCCTGTGCCTAGCCTGTGCCTAGCCTGTGCCTAGCCTGTGCTTAGCCTGAGTCTAGCCTGTGCCTTGCCTGAGACTGGCATGTGCATAGCCTGTGCCTAGCCAGTGTTTAGCCTGGGTCTAGCCTGTGCCTTGCCTGAGACTGGCATGTGCATAGCGTGTGCCTAGCCAGTGTCTAGCCTGTGCCTTGCCAGAGACTGGCATGTGCATAGCGTGTGCCTAGCCAGTGTCAAGCCAGTGCCTAGCCTGTGTCTCGCCTGTGTCTAGCCTGTGTCTAGGCTGTGCCTTGCCTGTGACTGGCATGTGCATAGCCTGTGCCTTACCAGTGTCTAGCCTGTGGCTTGCCTGTGACTGGCATGTGCATAGCCTGTGCCTAGCCAGTGTCTAGCCTGTGTCTAGCCTGTGCCTAGCCAGTGTCTAGCCTGTGTCTAGCCTGTGCCAAGCCTGTGTCTAGCCAGTGTCTAGCCTGTGTCTAGCCTGTGCCTTGCCTGAGACAGGCATGTGCATAACGTGTGCCTAGCCATTGTCTAGCCAGTGCCTAGCCTGTGCCTAGCCAGTGTCTAGCCTTTGTCTAGCCTGTGCATAGCCTATGTCTAGCCTGTGCCTATCCAGTGTATAGCCTCTGTCTAGCCTGTGTCTAATCTGTGTCTTGCCGGTGTCTAGTCTGTGCCTAGCCTGTGCCTTGCCTGTGACTGGCATGTGCATAGCCTGCGCCTAGCCAGTGTCTAGCCAGTGTCTAGCCTGTGTCTAGCCTGTGCCTTGCCTGAGACAGGCATGTGCATAACGTGTGCCTAGCCAGTGTCTAGCCAGTGTCTAGCCTGTGCCTAACCTGTGTCTAGCCTGTGTCTAGCCTGTGCCATGCCTGTGACTGGCATGTGCATAGCCTGTGCCTAGCCAGTGTCTAGCCTGGGTCTAGCCTGTGCCTTGCCTGAGACTGGCATGTGCATAGCGTGTGCCTAGCCAGTGTCTAGCCAGTTCCTATCCTGTGCATAGCCAGTGTCTAGCCTTTGTCTAGCCTGTGTCTAGCCTGTGTCTAGCCTGTGCATTGCCTGTGACTGGCATGTGCACAGCGTGTGCCTAGCCAGTGTCTAGCCAGTGCCTAGCCTGTCCCTGGCCAGTGTCCAGCCTTTGTCTAGCATGTGTCTAGCCTGTGCCTAGCCAGCGTATAGCCTGTGTCTAGCCTGTGCCTAGCCTGTGTCTAGCCTATGTCTAGCCTGTGTGTAGCCTGTGTCTAGCCTGTGTCTAGCCTGTGTCTAGCCTGTGTCTAGCCTGTGTCTAGCCTGTGCCTAGCCTGTGCCTAGCCTGTGCCTAGCCCGTGCCTAGCCTGTGCCTAGCCTGTGCCTAGCCTGTGCCTAGCCTGTGCCTAGCCTGAGTCTAGCCTGTGCCAAGCCTGTGTCTAGCCTGTGCCTAGCCTGTGCCTAGCCTGTGCCTAGCCTGTGCCTAGCCTGTGCCTAGCCTGAGTCTAGCCTGTGCCAAGCCTGTGTCTAGCCAGTGTCTAGCCTGTGTCTAGCCTGTGCCTTGCCTGAGACAGGCATGTGCATAACGTGTGCCTAGCCAGTGTCTAGCCAGTGCCTAGCCTGTGCCTAGCCAGTGTCTAGCCTTTGTCTATCCTGTGCATAGCCTGTGTCTAGCCTGTGCTTATCCAGTGTATAGCCTCTGTCTAGCCTGTGTCTAATCTGTGTCTAGCCGGTGTCTAGTCTGTGCCTAGCCTGTGCCTTGCCTGTGACTGGCATGTGCATAGCCTGCGCCTAGCCAGTGTCTAGCCCGTGCCTAGCCTGTGCCTAGCCTGTGCCTAGCCTGTGCCTAGCCTGTGCCTAGCCTGTGCCTAGCCTGTGCCTAGCCTGTGCCTAGCCTGTGCCTAGCCTGTGCCTAGCCTGTGCCTAGCCTGTGCCTAGCCTGTGCCTAGCCTGTGCCTAGCCTGTGCTTAGCCTGTGCCTAGCCTGTGCCTAGCCTGTGCCTAGCCTGTGCCTAGCCTGTGCCTAGCCTGTGCCTAGTCTGTGCCTAGCCCGTGCCTAGCCTGTGCCTATCCTGTGCCTAGCCTGTGCCTAGCCCGTGCCTAGCCTGTGCCTAGCCTGTGCCTAGCCTGTGCCTAGCCTGTGCCTAGCCTGTGCCTAGCCTGTGCCTAGCCTGTGCCTAGCCTGTGCCTAGCCTGTGCCTAGCCTGTGCCTAGCCTGTGCCTAGCCTGTGCCTAGCCTGTGCCTAGCCTGTGCCTAGCCTGTGCCTAGCCTGTGCCTAGCCTGTGCCTAGCCTGTGCCTAGCCTGAGTCTAGCCTGTGCCAAGCCTGTGCCTAGCCAGTGTCTAGCCTGTGTCTAGCCTGTGCATTGCCTGAGACTGGCATGTGCATAGCCTGTGCCTAGCCAGTGTTTAGCCTGTGTCTAGCCTGTGCCTTGCCTGAGACTGGCATGTGCATAGCGTGTGCCTAGCCAGTGTCTAGCCTGTGCCTTGCCAGAGACTGGCATGTGCATAGCGTGTGCCTAGCCAGTGTCTAGCCAGTGCCTAGCCTGTGTCTCGCCTGTGTCTAGCCTGTGTCTAGGCTGTGCCTTGCCTGTGACTGGCATGTGCATAGCCTGTGCCTTACCAGTGTCTAGCCTGTGTCTTGCCTGTGACTGGCATGTGTCTAGCCTGTGCCTAGCCAGTGTCTAGCCTGTGTCTAGCCTGTGCCTAGCCAGTGTCTAGCCTGTGTCTAGCCTGTGCCAAGCCTGTGTCTAGCCAGTGTCTAGCCTGTGTCTAGCCTGTGCCTTGCCTGAGACAGGCATGTGCATAACGTGTGCCTAGCCAGTGTCTAGCCAGTGCCTAGCCTGTGCCTAGCCAGTGTCTAGCCTTTGTCTATCCTGTGCATAGCCTGTGTCTAGCCTGTGCCTATCCAGTGTATAGCCTCTGTCTAGCCTGTGTCTAATCTGTGTCTAGCCGGTGTCTAGTCTGTGCCTAGCCTGTGCCTTGCCTGTGACTGGCATGTGCATAGCCTGCGCCTAGCCAGTGTCTAGCCAGTGTCTAGCCTGTGTCTAGCCTGTGCCTTGCCTGAGACAGGCATGTGCATAACGTGTGCCTAGCCAGTGTCTAGCCAGTGCCTAGCCTGTGCCTAGCCAGTGTCTAGCCTTTGTCTAGCCTGTGCATAGCCTGTGTCTAGCCTGTGCCTAGCCAGTGTATAGCCTCTGTCTAGCCTGTGTCTAATCTGTGTCTAGCCGGTGTCTAGTCTGTGCCTAGCCTGTGCCTTGCCTGTGACTGGCATGTGCATAGCGTGTGCCTAGCCAGTGTCTAGCCAGTGCCTAGCCTGTGCCTAGCCAGTGTCTAGCCTTTGTCTAGCCTGTGCATAGCCTGTGTCTAGCCTGTGCCTAGCCAGTCTATAGCCTCTGTCTAGCCTGTGTCTAGCCTGTATCTAGCCTGTGTCTAGCCTGTGTCTAGCCTGTGTCTAGCCTGTGTCTAGCCTATGTCAAGCCTGTGTCTAGCCTATGTCTAGCCTGTGTCTAGCCTGTGTCTAGCCTGTGCCTAGCCAGTTTCTAGCCTGTGTCTAGCCTGTGCCTAGCCAGTATCTAGCCTGTGCCTAGCCAGTGTCTAGCCTGTGCTTAGCCAGTGTCTAGCATGTGCCTAGCCAGTGTCTAGCCTGTGCCTAGCCAGTGTCTTGCCTGTGCCCAGCCAGTGTCTAGCCTGTGTCTAGCCTGTGCCTAGCCTGTGCCAAGCCTGTGAATAGCCTGTATCTAGCATGTTTCTAGCCTGTGTCTAGCCTGTGTCTAGCCTGTGTCTAGCCTGTGTCTAGCTTGTGTCTAGCCTGTGTCTAGCCTGTGTCTAGCCTGTTTCTAGCCTGTGTCTAGCCTGTGTCTAGCCTGTGTCTAGCCTGTGTCTAGCTTGTTTCTAGCCTGTGTCTAGCCTGTGTCTAGCTTGTGTCTAGCCTGTGTCTAGCCTGTGTCTAGCCTGTGTCGAGCCTGTGTCTAGCCTGTGTCTAGCCTGTGTCTAGCCTGTGTTTAGAATGTGTCTAGCCTGTGTCTAGCCTGTGTCTAGCCTGTGTCTAGCCTGTGTCTAGCTTGTGTCTAGTCTGTGTCTAGTTTGTGTCTAGCCTGTGCCTAGCCAGTGTCTAGCCTGTTTCTAGCCTGTGTCTTGCCTGTGTCTAGCCTGTGTCTAGCCTGTGTCTAGCTTGTGTCTAGCCAGTGTCTAGCCTGTGCCCAGTCATTGTCTAGCCTGTGTCTAGCCTGTGCCTAGCCTTTGTCTAGCCTGTGTCTAGCCATTGTCTAGCCTGTGTCTAGCCTGTGTCTAGCATAAGCCTAGCCTCTGCCTAGCCTGCACCTAGCCAGTGCCTAGCCTGTACCTAGCCAGTACCTAGCCTGTACCTAGCCAGTACCTAGCCTGTACCTAGCCAGTGCCTAGCCTGTACATAGCCATTGTCTAGCCTGTGCCTAGCCAGTGTCTAGCCTGTGCCTAGTCAGTGTCTAGCCTGTGCCCAGCCTGTGTCTAGCCTGTGTCTAGCCTGTGTCTAGCCTGTGCCTAGCCAGTTTCTAGCCTGTGTCTAGCCTGTGCTTAGCCAGTGTCTAGTCTGTGCCAAGCCAGTGTCTAGCCTGTGTCTAGCCTGTGTCTAGCCTGTTTCTAGCCTGTTTCTAGCCTGTGTCTAGCCTGTGTCTAGCCTGTGTCTAGCCTGTGTCCTGCCTGTGTCTAGCCTGTGTCTAGCCTGTGTCTAGCCTGTGCCTTGGCTGAGACAGGCATGTGCATAGCGTGTGCCTAGCCAGTGTCTAGCCAGTGCCTAGACTGTGCCTAGCCAGTGTCTAGCCTTTGTGTAGACTGTGCATAGCCTGTGTCTAGCCTGTGCCTAGCCAGTGTATAGCCTGTGCCTTGCCAGTGTCTAGCCTGTGCCCAGCTAGTGTCTAGCCTGTGTCTAGCCTGTGCCTAGCCAGTTTCTAGCCTGTGTCTAGCCTGTGCTTAGCCAGTGTCTAGTCTGTGCCCAGCCAGTGTCTAGCCTGTGCCTAGCCAGTGTCTAGCCTGTGTCTAGCCTGTGCCTTGCCTGTGACTGGCATGTGCATAGCCTGTGCCTAGCCAGTGTCTAGCCTGTGTCTAGCCTGTGCCTTGCCTGAGACTGGCATGTGCATAGCGTGTGCCTAGCCAGTGTCTAGCCAGTGCCTAGCCTGTGCCTAGCCTGTGCCTAGCCTGTGCCTAGCCTGTGCCTAGCCTGTGCCTAGCCTGTGCCTAGCCTGTGCCTAGCCTGTGCCTAGCCTGTGCCTAGCCTGTGCCTAGCCTGTGCCTAGCCTGTGCCTATCCTGTGTCTAGCCTGTGTCTAGCCTGTGCCTAGCCAGTTTCTAGCCTGTGTCTAGCCTGTGCTTAGCCAGTGTCTAGTCTGTGCCCAGCCAGTGTCTAGCCTGTGCCTAGCCAGTGTCTAGCCTGAGTCTAGCCTGTGCCTTGCCTGAGACTAGCATGTGCATAGCCTGTGCCTAGCCAGTATCTAGCCTGTGTCTAGCCTGTGCCTTGCCTGAGACTGGCATGTGCATAGCGTGTTCCTAGCCAGTGTCTAGCCAGTGCCTAGCCTGTGCCTAGCCTGTGCCTAGCCTGTGCCTAGCCTGTGCCTAGCCTGTGCCTAGCCTGTGACTGGCATGTGCATAGCCTGTGCCTAGCCAGTGTCTAGCCCGTGTCTAGCCTGTGCCTTGCCTGAGACAGGCATGTGCATAGCGTGTGCCTAGCCTGTGTCTATCCAGTTCCTAGCCTGTGCCTAGCCAGTGTCTAGCCTTTGTCTAGCCTGTGTCTAGCCTGTGTCTAGCCTGTGTCTAGCCTGTGCCTTGCCTGTGACTGGGATGTGCACAGCGTGTGCCTAGGCAGTGTCTAGCCAGTGCCTAGCCTGTGCCTAGCCAGTGTCTAGCCTTTGTCTAGCCTGTGCATAGCCTGTGTCTAGCCTAGCCAGTGTATAGCCTCTGTCTAGCCTGTGTCTAGTCAGTGTCTAGCCGGTGTCTAGCCGATGTCTAGCCTGTGCCTAGCCTGTGCCTAGCCTGTGACTGGCCTGTGCCTAGCCTGTGACTAGCTTGTGCCTAGCCAGTGCCTAGCCTGTGCCTAGCCTGTGCCTAGCCTGTGGCTAGCCTGTGCCTAGCCTATGCCTAGCCTGTGTCTAGCCTGTGTCTAGCCTGTGTCAATTCTGTGTCTAGCCTGTGTCTAGCCTGTGTCTAGCCTGTGTCCAGCCTGTGTCTAGCCTGTGTCTAGCCTGTGTCTAGCCTGTGTCTAGCCTTTGTCTAGCCTGTGCCTAGCCTGTGTCTAGCCTGTGTCTAGCCTGTGTCTAGCCTGTGTCTAGCCTGTGTCTAGCCTGTGCCTAGCCTGTGTCTAGCCTGTGTCTAGCCTGTGTCTAGCCTGTGTCTAGCCTGTGTCTAGCCTGTGTCTAGCTTGTGTCTAGCCTGTGTCTACCCTGTGTCTAGCCTGTGCCTAGCCTGTGTCTAGCCTGTGTCTAGCCTTGCCTGAGACTAACATGTGCATAGCCTGTGCCTAGCCAGTGTCTAGCCTGTGTCTAGCCTGTGCCTTGCCTGAGACTGGCATGTGCATAGCGTGTTCCTAGCCAGTGTCTAGCCAGTGCCTAGCCTGTGCCTAGCCTGTGCCTAGCCTGTGCCTAGCCTGTGCCTAGCCTGTGCCTAGCCTGTGCCTAGCCTGTGCCTAGCCTGTGCCTAGCCTGTGCCTAGCCTGTGCCTAGCCTGTGCCTAGCCTGTGCCTATCCTGTGTCTAGCCTGTGTCTAACCTGTGCCTTGCCTGTGACTGGCATGTGCATAGTCTGTGCCTAGCCTGTGTCTAGCCTGTGTCTAGCCTGTGTCTAGCCTGTGCCTTTCCTGAGACAGGCATGTGCATAGCGTGTGCCTAGCCAGTGTCTAGCCAGTGCCTAGCCTGTGCCTAGCCAGTGTCTAGCCTTTGTCTAGCCTGTGCATAGCCTGTGTCTAGCCTGTGCCTAGCCAGTGTAAAGCCTCTGTCTAGCTTGTGTCTAGTCTGTGTCTAGCCGGTGTCCAGCCTGTGCCTTGCCTGTGACTGGCATGTGCATAGCCTGTGCCTAGCCAGTGTCTAGCCTGTGTCCAGCCTGTGTCTAGCCTGTGTCTAGCCTGTGTCTAGCCTGTGTCTAGCCTTTGTCTAGCCTGTGCCTAGCCTGTGTCTAGCCTGTGCCTAGCCTGTGTCTAGCCTGTGTCTATCCTGTGCCTAGCCTGTGTCTATCCTGTGCCTAGCCTGTGTCTAGCCTGTGTCTAGCCTGTGTCTAGCCTGTGTCTAGCCTGTGTCTAGCCTGTGTCTAGCCTGTGTCTAGCCTGTGTCTAGCCTGTGTCTAGCCTGTGTCTAGCCTGTGTCTAGCTTGTGTCTAGCCTGTGTCTACCCTGTGTCTAGCCTGTGCCTAGCCTGTGTCTAGCCTGTGTCTAGCCTTGCCTGAGACTAGCATGTGCATAGCCTGTGCCTAGCCAGTGTCTAGCCAGTGCCTAGCCTGTGCCTATCCTGTGTCTAGCCTGTGTCTAACCTGTGCCTTGCCTGTGACTGGCATGTGCATAGTCTGTGCCTAGCCTGTGTCTAGCCTGTGTCTAGCCTGTGTCTAGCCTGTGCCTTTCCTGAGACAGGCATGTGCATAGCGTGTGCCTAGCCAGTGTCTAGCCATTGCCTAGCCTGTGCCTAGCCAGTGTCTAGCCTTTGTCTAGCCTGTGCATAGCCTGTGTCTAGCCTGTGCCTAGCCAGTGTAAAGCCTCTGTCTAGCTTGTGTCTAGTCTGTGTCTAGCCGGTGTCCAGCCTGTGCCTTGCCTGTGACTGGCATGTGCATAGCCTGTGCCTAGCCAGTGTCTAGCCTGTGCCTAGCCAGTGTCTAGCCAGTGCCTAGCCTGTGCCTAGCCTGTGCCTAGCCTGTGTCTAGCCTGTGTCCAACTTGTGCCTTGCCTGTGACTGGCATGTGCATAGTCTGTGCCTAGCCTGTGTCTAGCCTGTGTCTAGCCTGTGCCTTTCCTGACAGGCATGTGCATAGCGTGTGCCTAGCCAGTGTCTAGCCAGTGCCTAGCCTGTGCCTAGCCAGTGTCTAGCCTTTGTCTAGCCTGTGCATAGCCTGTGTCTAGCCTGTGCCTAGTCAGTGTATAGCCTCTGTCTAGCTTGTGTCTAGTCTGTGTCTAGCCGGTGTCCAGCCTGTGCATTGCCTGTGACTGGCATGTGCATAGCCTGTGCCTAGCCAGTGTCTAGCCTGTGTCTAGCCTGTGCCTTGCCTGTGACTGGCATGTGCATAGCCTGTGCCTAGCCAGTGTCTAGCCAGTGCCTAGCCTGTGCCTAGCCTGTGCCTAGCCTGTGCCTAGCCTGTGCCTAGCCTGTGCCTAGCCTGTGCCTAGCCTGTGACTGGCATGTGCATAGCCTGTGCCTAGCCAGTGTCTAGCCCGTGTCTAGCCTGTGCCTTGCCTGAGACAGGCATGTGCACAGCGTGTGCCTAGGCAGTGTCTAGCCAGTGCCTAGCCTGTGGCTAGCCAGTGTCTAGCCTTTGTCTAGCCTGTGCATAGCCTGTGTCTAGCCTAGCCAGTGTATAGCTTCTGTCTAGCCTGTGTCTAGTCAGTGTCTAGCCGGTGTCTAGCCGATGTCTAGCCTGTGCCTAGCCTGTGCCTAGCCTGTGACTGGCCTGTGCCTAGCCTGTGACTAGCTTGTGCCTAGCCAGTGCCTAGCCTGTGCCTAGCCTGTGCTTAGCCTGTGGCTAGCCTCTGCCTAGCCTATGCCTAGCCTGTGCCTAGCCTGTGGCTAGCCTGTGCCAAGCCTATGCCTAGCCTGTGTCTAGCCTGTGTCTAGCCTGTGTCTAGCCTGTGTCCAGCCTGTGTCTAGCCTGTGTCTAGCCTGTGTCTAGCCTGTGTCCAGCCTGTGTCTAGCCTGTGTCTTGCCTGTGTCTAGCCTGTGTCTAGCCTGTGTCTAGCCTGTGTCTAGCCTTTGTCTAGCCTTTGTCTAGCCTGTGCCTAGCCTGTGTCTAGCCTGTGCCTAGCCTGTGTCTAGCCTGTGTCTAGCCTGTGTCTAGCTTGTGTCTAGCCTGTGTCTAGCCTGTGCCTAGCCTGTGTCTAGCCTGTGTCTAGCCTGTGTCTAGCCTGTGTCTAGCCTGTGCCTAGCCAGTGTCTAGCCTGTGTCTAGCCTGTGCCTTGCCTGTGACTGGCATGTGACTGGCATGTGCATAGCCTGTGCCTAGCCAGTGTCTAGCCTGTGTCTAGCCTGTGCCTTGCCAGAGACTGGCATGTGCATAGCGTGTGCCTAGCCAGTGTCTAGCCAGTGCCTAGCCTGTGCCTAGCCTGTGCCTAGCCTGTGTCTAGCCTGTGTCTAGCCTGTGCCGTGCCTGTGACTGGCATGTGCATAGCCTGTGCCTAGCCAGTGTCTAGCCTGTGTCTAGCCTGTGCCTTGCCTGAGACAGGCATGTGCATAGCGTGTGCCTAGCCAGTGTCTAGCTAGTGCCTAGCCTGTGCCTAGCCTGTGCCTAGCCTGTGTCTAGCCTGTGTCTAACCTGTGCCTTGCCTGTGACTGGCATGTGCATAGCCTGTGCCTAGCCTGTGTCTAGCCTGTGTCTAGCCTGTGCCTTGCCTGAGACTGGCATGTGCATAGCGTGTGCCTAGCCAGTGTCTAGCCAGTTCCTAGCCTGTGCATAGCCTGTGTCTAGCCTAGCCAGTGTATAGCCTCTGTCTAGAGTGTGTCTAGTCAGTGTCTAGCCGGTGTCTAGCCGATGTCTAGCCTGTGCCTGGCCTGTGCCTAGCCTGTGACTGGCCTGTGCCTAGCCTGTGACTAGCTTGTGCCTAGCCAGTGCCTAGCCAGTGCCTAGCCTGTGCCTAGCCTGTGGCTAGCCTGTGCCTAGCCTGTGTCTAGCCTGTGCCTAGCCTGTGTCTAGCCTGTGCCTAGCCTGTGGCTAGCCTGTGGCTAGCCTGTGCCTAGCCTATGCCTAGCCTGTGTCTAGCCTGTGTCTAGCCTGTGTCTAGTCTGTGTCCAGCCTGTGTCTAGCCTGTGTCTAGCCTGTGTCTAGCCTGTGTCCAGCCTGTGTCTAGCCTGTGTCTAGCCTGTGTCTAGCCTGTGTCTAGCCTGTGTCTAGCCTGTGTCTAGCCTTTGTCTAGCCTGTGCCTAGCCTGTGCCTAGCCTGTGTCTAGCCTGTGTCTAGCCTGTGTCTGGCCTGTGTCTAGCCTGTGTCTGGCCTGTGTCTAGCCTGTGTCTAGCCTGTGTCTAGCCTGTGTCTAGCTTGTATCTAGCCTGTGTCTAGCCTGTGTCTAGCCTGTGCCTAGCCTGTGTCTAGCCTGTGTCTAGCCTGTGTCTAGCCTGCGTCTAGCCTGTGTCTAGCCTGTGTCTAGCCTGTGTCTAGCCTGTGCCTAGCCAGTGTCTAGCCTGTGTCTAGCCTGTGCCTTGCCTGTGACTGGCATGTGACTGGCATGTGCATAGCCTGTGCCTAGCCAGTGTCTAGCCTGTGTCTAGCCTGTGCCTTGCCAGAGACTGGCATGTGCATAGCGTGTGCCTAGCCAGTGTCTAGCCAGTGCCTAGCCTGTGCCTAGCCTGTGCCTAGCCTGTGCCTAGCCTGTGCCTAGCCTGTGCCTAGCCTGTGTCTAGCCTGTGTCTAGCCTGTGCCTTGCCTGTGACTGGCATGTGCATAGCCTGTGCCTAGCCAGTGTCTAGCCTGTGTCCAGCCTGTGCCTTGCCTGAGAAAGGCATGTGCACAGCGTGTGCCTAGCCTGTGTCTAGCCTGTGTCTAGCCTGTGCCTAGCCTGTGCCTAGCCTGTGTCTAGCCTGTGTCTAGCCTGTGCCTTGCCTGTGACTGGCATGTGCATAGCCTGTGCCTAGCCTGTGTCTAGCCTGTGTCTATCCTGTGCCTTTCCTGAGACAGGCATGTGCATAGCGTGTGCCTAGCCAGTGTCTAGCCAGTGCCTAGCCTGTGCCTAGCCAGTGTCTAGCCTTTGTCTAGCCTGTGCATAGCCTGTGTCTAGCCTGTGCCTAGCCAGTGTATAGCCTCTGTTTAGCTTGTGTCTAGTCTGTGTCTAGCCGGTGTCCAGCCGGTGTCTAGCCTGTGCCTAGCCTGTACCTAGCCTGTGACTGGCCTGTGCCTAGCTTGTGCCTAGCCTGTGCCTAGCTTGTGCCTAGCCTGTGCCTAGCTTGTGCCTAGCCTGTGCCTAGCCTGTGCCTAGCCTGTGCCTAGCCTGTGGCTAGCCTGTGCCTAGCCTATACCTAGCCTGTGTCTAGCCTGTGTCTAGCCTGTGCCTAGCCTGTGTCTAGCCTGTGTCTAGCCTGTGCCTTGCCTGTGACTGGCATGTGCATAGCCTGTGCCTAGCCAGTGTCTAGCCTGTGTCTAGCCTGTGCCTTGCCTGAGACTGGCATGTGCATAGCGTGTGCCTAGCCAGTGTCTAGCCAGTTCCTAGCCTGTGCCTAGCCAGTGTCTAGCCTTCGTCTAGCCTGTGTCTAGCCTGTGTCTAGCCTGTGCCTTGCCTGTGACTGGCATGTGCACAGCGTGTGCCTAGCCAGTGTCTAGCCAGTGCCTAGCCAGTGTCTAGCCAGTGCCTAGCCAGTGTCTAGCCAGTGCCTAGCCTGTGCCTGGCCAGTGTCCAGCCTTTGTCTAGCCTGTGTCTAGCCTGTGCCTAGCCAGCGTATAGCCTGTGCGTAGCCAGTGTCTAGCCTTTGCCCAGCCAGTGTCTAGCCTGTGCCTAGCCAGTTTCTAGCTTGTGTCTAGCCTGTGCTTAGCCAGTGTCTAGTATGTGCCAATCCAGTGTCTAGCCTGTGCCTAGCCTGTGTCTAGCCTGTGTCTAGCCTGTGCCTTGCCTGTGACTGGCATGTGCATAGCCTGTGCCTAGCCAGTGTCTAGCATGTGTCTAGCCTGTGCCTTGCCTGAGACTGGCATGTGCATAGCGTGTGCCTAGCCAGTGTCTAGCCAGTTCCTAGCCTATGCCTAGCCAGTGTCTAGCCTTCGTCTAGCCTGTGTCTAGCCTGTGTCTAGCCTGTGCCTTGCCTGTGACTGGCATGTGCACAGCGTGTGCCTAGCCAGTGTCTAGCCAGTGCCTAGCCTGTGCCTGGCCAGTGTCCAGCCTTTGTCTAGCCTGTGTCTAGCCTGTGCCTAGCCAGCGTATAGCCTGTGCGTAGCCAGTGTCTAGCCTTTGCCCAGCCAGTGTCTAGCCTGTGTCTAGCCTGTGCCTAGCCAGTTTCTAGCTTGTGTCTAGCCTGTGCTTAGCCAGTGTCTAGTCTGTGCCAATCCAGTGTCTAGCCTGTGCCTAGCCAGTGTCTAGCCTGTGTCTATCCTGTGCCTTGCCAGTGACTGGCATGTGCATAGCCTGTGCCTAGCCAGTGTCTAGCCTGTGTCTAGCCTGTGCCTAGCCTGTGCCTAGCCTGTGCCTAGCCTGTGCCTAGCCTGTGCCTAGCCTGTGCCTAGCCTGTGCCTAGCCTGTGCCTAGCCTGTGCCTAGCCTGTGCCTAGCCTGTGCCTAGCCTGTGCCTAGCCTGTGCCTAGCCTGTGCCTAGCCTGTGCCTAGCCTGTGTCTAGCCTGTGCCTTGCCTGAGACTGGCATGTGTCTAGCCTGTGCCTAGCCAGTGTTTAGCCTGTGTCTAGCCTGTGCCGTGGCTGAGACTGGCATGTGCATAGCCTGTGCCTAGCCAGTGTCTAGCCTGTGCCTTGCCAGAGACTGGCATGTGCATAGCGTGTGCCTAGCCAGTGTCTAGCCAGTGCCTAGCCTGTGTCTCGCCTGTGTCTCGCCTGTGTCTAGCCTGTGCCTTGCCTGTGACTGGCATGTGCATAGCCTGTGCCTTACCAGTGTCTAGCCTGTGTCTAGCCTGTGCCTTGCCTGTGACTGGCATGTGCACAACGTGTGCCTAGCCAGTGTCTAGCCAGTGCCTAGCCTGTGCCAAGCCAGTGTCTAGCCTTTATCTAGCCTGTGCATAGCCTGTGTCTAGCCTGTGCCTAGCCAGTGTATAGCCTCTGTCTAGCCTGTGTCTAATCTGTGTTTAGCCGGTGTCTAGCCTGTGCCTAGCCTGTGCCTTGCCTGAGACAGGCATGTGCATAGCGTGTGCCTAGCCAGTGTCTAGCCAGTGCCTAGCCTGTGCCTAGCCAGTGTCTAGCCTTTGTCTAGCCTGTGCATAGCCTGTGTCTAGCCTGTGCCTAGCCAGTGTATAGCCTCTCTCTAGCCGGTGTCTAGCCTGTGTCTAGCCTGTGCCTAGCCTGTGACTGGCCTGTGCCTAGCCAGTGTCTAGCCTGTGTCTAGCCTGTGCCTAGCCTGTGACTGGCCTGTGCCTAGCCAGTGTCTAGCCTGTGTCTAGCCTGTGCCTTGCCAGAGACAGGCATGTGCATTGCGTGTGCCTAGCCAGTGTCTAGCCAGTGCCTAGCCTGTGCCTAGCCAGTGTCTAGCCTTTGTCTAGCCTGTGCATAGCCTGTGTCTAGCCTGTGCCTAGCCAGTGTAAAGCCTCTGTCTAGCCTGTGTCTAGTCTGTGTCTAGCCGGTGTCTAGCCGGTTTCTAGCCTGTGCCTAGCCTGTGCCTAGCCTGTGACTGGCCTGTGCCTAGCCAGTGTCTGGCCAGTGCCTAGCCTGTGCCTAGCCTGTGTCTAGCCTGCGTCTAGCCTGTGCCTCGCCTGTAACTGGCATGTGCATAGCTTGTGCCTAGCCAGTGTCTAGCCTGTGTCTAGCCTGTGCCTAGCCTGTGTCTAGCCTGTGTCTAGCCTGTGCCTTGCCTTTTACTGGCATGTGCATAGCCTGTGCCTAGCCAGTGTCTAGCCTGTGTCTAGCCTGTGCCTTGCCTGAGACTGGCATGTGCATAGCATGTGCCTAGCCAGTGTCTAGCCAGTGCCTAGCCTGTGCCTAGCCAGTGTCTAGCCTTTGTCTAGCCTGTGTCTAGCCTGTTTCTAGCCTGTGCCTTGCCAGTGACTGGCATGTGCATAGCCTGTGCCTAGCCAGTGTCTAGCCTGTGTCTAGCCTGTGCCTTGCCTGAGACTGGCATGTGCATAGCGTGTGCCTAGCCAGTGTCTAGCCTGTGTCTAGCCTGTGCCTTGCCTGAGACTGGCATGTGCATAGCCTGTGCCTAGCCAGTGTCTAGCCTGTGTCTAGCCTGTGCCTAGCCTGTGTCTAGCCTGTGCCTTGCCTGTGACTGGCATGTGCATAGCCTGTGCCTAGCCAGTGTCTAGCCTGTGTCTAGCCTGTGCCTTGCCTGAGACTATCATGTGCATAGCGTGTGCCTAGCCAGTGTCTAGCCAGTGCCTAGCCTGTGCCTAGCCTGTGACTGGCATGTGCATAGCCTGTGCCTAGCAAGTGTCTAGCCTGTGTCTAGCCTGAGCCTAGCCTGTGTCTAGCCTGTGTCTAGCCTGTGCCTTGCCTGTGACTGGCATGTGCATAGCCTGTGCCTAGCCAGTGTCTAGCCTGTATCTAGCCTGTGCCTTGCCTGAGACTGGCATGTGCATAGCGTGTGCCTAGCCAGTGTCTAGCCAGTGCCTAGCCTGTGCCTAGCCAGTGTCTAGTATGTGCCAATCCAGTGTCTAGCCTGTGCCTAGCCAGTGTCTAGCCTGAGTCTAGCCTGTGCCTTGCCAGTGACTGGCATGTGCATAGCCTGTGCCTAGCCAGTGTCTAGCCTGTGTCTAGCCTGTGCCTAGCCTGTGCCTAGCCTGTGCCTAGCCTGTGCCTAGCCTGTGCCTAGCCTGTGCCTAGCCTGTGCCTAGCCTGTGCCTTGCCTGAGACTGGCATGTGTCTAGCCTGTGCCTAGCCAGTGTTTAGCCTGTGTCTAGCCTGTGCCTTGGCTGAGACTGGCATGTGCATAGCCTGTGCCTAGCCAGTGTCTAGCCTGTGCCTTGCCAAAGACTGGCATGTGCATAGCGTGTGCCTAGCCAGTGTCTAGCCAGTGCCTAGCCTGTGTCTCGCCTGTGTCTAGCCTGTGCCTTGCCTGTGACTGGCATGTGCATAGCCTGTGCCTTACCAGTGTCTAGCCTGTGTCTAGCCTGTGCCTTGCCTGTGACTGGCATGTGCATAGCCTGTGCCTAGCCAGTGTCTAGCCTGTGTCTAGCTTGTGCCTAGCCAGTGTCTAGCCTGTGTCTAGCCTGTGCCAAGCCTGTGTCTAGCCAGTGTCTAGCCTGTGTCTAGCCTGTGCCTAGCCAGTGTATAGCCTCTCTCTAGCCGGTGTCTAGCCTGTGTCTAGCCTGTGCCTAGCCTGTGACTGGCCTGTGCCTAGCCAGTGTCTAGCCTGTGTCTAGCCTGTGCCTAGCCTGTGACTGGCCTGTGCCTAGCCCGTGTCTAGCCTGTGTCTAGCCTGTGCCTTGCCTGTGACTGGCATGTGCATAGCCTGTGCCTAGCCAGTGTCTAGCCTGTGTCTAGCCTGTGCCTTGCCAGAGACAGGCATGTGCATTGCGTGTGCCTAGCCAGTGTCTAGCCAGTGCCTAGCCTGTGCCTAGCCAGTGTCTAGCCTTTGTGTAGCCTGTGCATAGCCTGTGCCTAGCCTGTGCCTAGCCAGTGTCTAGCCTTTGTCTAGCCTGTGCATAGCCTGTGTCTAGCCTGTGCCTAGCCAGTGTATAGCCTCTCTCTAGCCGGTGTCTAGCCTGTGCCTAGCCTGTGACTGGCCTGTGCCTAGCCAGTGTCTAGCCTGTGCCTAGCCAGTGTCTAGCCTGTGCCTAGCCAGTGTCTAGCCTGTGTCTAGCCTGTGCCTTGCCTGTGACTGGCATGTGCAAAGCCTGTGCCTAGCCAGCGTCTAGCCTGTGTCTAGCCTGTGCCTTGCCAGAGACAGGCATGTGCATTGCGTGTGCCTAGCCAGTGTCTAGCCAGTGCCTAGCCTGTGCCTAGCCAGTGTCTAGCCTTTGTCTAGCCTGCGCATAGCCTGTGTCTAGCCTGTGCCTAGCCAGTGTAAAGCCTCTGTCTAGCCTGTGTCTAGTCTGTGTCTAGCCGGTGTCTAGCCGGTTTCTAGCCTGTGCCTAGCCTGTGCCTAGCCTGTGACTGGCCTGTGCCTAGCCAGTGTCTGGCCAGTGCCTAGCCTGTGCCTAGCATGTGCCTAGCCTGTGCCTAGCCTGTGTCTAGCCTGCGTCTAGCCTGTGCCTCGCCTGTAACTGGCATGTGCATAGCTTGTGCCTAGCCAGTGTCTAGCCTGTGTCTAGCCTGTGCCTAGCCTGTGTCTAGCCTGTGTCTAGCCTGTGCCTTGCCTGTGACTGGCATGTGCATAGCCTGTGCCTAGCCAGTGTCTAGCCTGTGTCTAGCCTGTGCCTTGCCTGAGACTGGCATGTGCATAGCGTGTGCCTAGCCAGTGTCTAGCCAGTGCCTAGCCTGTGCCTAGCCAGTGTCTAGCCTTTGTCTAGCCTGTGTCTAGCCTGTGTCTAGCCTGTGCCTTGCCTGTGACTGGCATGTGCATAGCCTGTGCCTAGCCAGTGTCTAGCCTGTGTCTAGCCTGTGCCTTGCCTGAGACTGGCATGTGCATAGCGTGTGCCTAGCCAGTGTCTAGCCTGTGTCTAGCCTGTTCCTTGCCTGAGAATGGCATGTGCATAGCCTGTGCCTAGCCAGTGTCTAGCCTGTGTCTAGCCTGTGCCTAGCCAGTGTCTAGCCTGTGTCTAGCCTGTGCCTAGCCTGTGTCTAGCCTGTGCCTTGCCTGTGACTGGCATGTGCATAGCCTGTGCCTAGCCAGTGTCTAGCCTGTGTCTAGCGTGTGCCTTGCCTGAGACTATCATGTGCATAGCGTGTGCCTAGCCAGTGTCTAGCCAGTGCCTAGCCTGTGCCTAGCCTGTGCCTAGCCTGTGTCTAGCCTGTGCCTTGCCTGTGACTGGCCTGTGCCTAGCCTGTGACTAGCTTGTGCCTAGCCAGTGCCTAGCCTGTGCCTAGCCTGTGCCTAGCCTGTGCCTAGCCTGTGGCTAGCCTGTGCCTAGCCTATGCCTAGCCTGTGTCTAGCCTGTGTCTAGCCTGTGTCTAGCCTGTGTCTAGCCTGTGTCCAGCCTGTGTCCAGCCTGTGTCTAGCCTGTGCCTTGCCTGAGACTGGCATGTGCATAGCGTGTGCCTAGCCAGTGTCTAGCCTGTGTCTAGCCTGTTCCTTGCCTGAGAATGGCATGTGCATAGCCTGTGCCTAGCCAGTGTCTAGCCTGTGTCTAGCCTGTGCCTAGCCTGTGTCTAGCCTGTGCCTTGCCTGTGACTGGCATGTGCATAGCCTGTGCCTAGCCAGTGTCTAGCCTGTGTCTAGCGTGTGCCTTGCCTGAGACTATCATGTGCATAGCGTGTGCCTAGCCAGTGTCTAGCCAGTGCCTAGCCTGTGCCTAGCCTGTGCCTAGCCTGTGTCTAGCCTGTGCCTTGCCTGTGACTGGCATGTGCATAGCCTGTGCCTAGCAAGTGTCTAGCCTGTGTCTAGCCTGAGCCTAGCCTGTGTCTAGCATTTGTCTAGCCTGTGCCTTGCCTGTGACTGGCATGTGCATAGCCTGTGCCTAGCCAGTGTCTAGCCTGTGTCTAGCCTGTGACTTGCCTGAGACTGGCATGTGCATAGCGTGTGCCTAGCCAGTGTCTAGCCAGTGCCTAGCCTGTGCCTAGCCAGTGTCTAGCCTTTGTCTAGCCAGTGCCTAGCCTGTGCCTAGCCAGTGCCTAGCCTGTGCCTAGCCAGTGCCTAGCCTGTGCCTAGCCTGTGCCTAGCCTGTGCCTAGCCTGTGCCTAGCCTGTGTCTAGCCTGTGTCTAGCCTGTGCCTTGCCTGTGACTGGCATGTGCATAGCCTATGCCTAGCCAGTGTCTAGCCTGTGTCTAGCCTGTGCCTTGCCTGAGACAGGCATGTGCATAGCGTGTGCCTAGGCTATGCCTAGCCTGTGTCTAGCCTGTGCCTAGCCTGTGTCTAGCCTGTGTCTAGCCTGTGTCTAGCCTTTGTCTAGCCTGTGCCTAGCCTGTGTCTAGCCTGTGTCTAGCCTGTGTCTAGCCTGTGTATAGCCTGTGTCTAGACTGTTTCTAGCCTGTGTCTAGCCTGTGTCTAGCCTGTGTCTAGCCTGTGCCTAGCCTGTGTCTAGCCTGTGCCTAGCCTGTGTCTAGCCTGTGTCTAGCCTGTGTCTAGCCTGTGTCTAGCCTGTGTCTAGCGTGTGTCTAGCCTGTGTCTAGCCTGTGTCTAGCCTGTGTCTAGCCTGTGTCTAGCCTGTGTCTAGCCTGTGCCTAGCCAGTGTCTAGCCTGTGCCTAGCCAGTTTCTAGCCTGTGCCCAGCCAGTGTCTAGCCTGTGTCTAGCCTGTGCCTAGCCAGTTTCTAGCCTGTGTCTAGCCTGAGCTTAGCCAGTGTCTAGTCTGTGCCAAGCCAGTGTCTAGCCTGTGCCTAGCCAGTGTCTAGCCTGTGTCTAGCCTGTGCCTTGCCTGTGACTGGCATGTGCATAGCCTGTGCCTAGCCAGTGTCTAGCCTGTGTCTAGCCTGTGCCTTGCCTGTTACTGGCATGTGCATAGCCTGTGCCTAGCCAGTGTCTAGCCTGTGTCTAGCCTGTGCCTTGCCTGAGACTGGCATGTGCATAGCGTGTGCCTAGCCAGTGTCTAGCCAGTGCCTAGCCTGTGCCTAGCCTGTGCCTAGCCTGTGCCTAGCCTGTGCCTAGCCTGTGCATAGCCTGTGCCTAGCCTGTGCCTAGCCTGTGTCTAGCCTGTGTCTAGCCTGTGTCTAGCCTGTGCCTTGCCTGTGACTGGCATGTGCATAGCCTATGCCTAGCCAGTGTCTAGCCTGTGTCTAGCCTGTGCCTTGCCTGAGACAGGCATGTGCATAGCGTGTGCCTAGGCAGTGTCTAGCCAGTGCCTAGCCTGTGCCTAGCCAGTGTCTAGCCTTTGTCTAGCCTGTGCATAGCCTGTGTCTAGCCTGTGCCTAGCCAGTGTATAGCCTCTGACTAGCCTGTGTCTAGTCAGTGTCTAGCCGGTGTCTAGCCTGTGCCTAGCCAGTGTCTAGCCTGTGTCTAGCCTGTGTCTAGCCTGTGCCTTGCCAGTGCCTAGCCTGTGTCTAGCCTGTGTCTAGCCTGTGTCTAGCCTGTGTCCAGCCTGTGTCTAGCCTGTGTCTAGCCTGTGTCTAGCCTGTGTCTTGCCTTTGTCTAGCCTGTGCCTAGCCTGTGTCTAGCCTGTGCCTAGCCTGTGGCTAGCCTGTGACTGGCCTGTGCCTAGCCTGTGACTAGCTTGTGCCTAGCCAGTGCCTAGCCAGTGCCTAGCCTGTGCCTAGCCTGTGCCTAGCCTGTGCCTAGCCTATGCCTAGCCTGTGCCTAGCCTGTGTCTAGCCTGTGTCTAGCCTGTGTCTAGCCTGTGTCCAGCCTGTGTCTAGCCTGTGTCTAGCCTGTGTCTAGCCTGTGTCCAGCCTGTGTCTAGCCTGTGTCTAGCCTGTGTCTAGCCTGTGTCTAGACTGTGTCTAGCCTGTGTCTAGCCTTTGTCTAGCCTGTGCCTAGCCTGTGTCTAGCCTGTGTCTAGCCTGTGTCTAGACTGTGTCTAGCCTGTTTCTAGCCTGTGTCTAGCCTGTGTCCAGCCTGTGTCTAGCCTGTGTCTAGCCTGTGTCTAGCCTGTGTCTAGCCTGTGTCTAGCCTGTGTCTAGCCTGTGTCTAGCCTGTGCCTAGCCAGTGTCTAGCCTGCGTCTAGCCTGTGCCTTGCCTGTGTCTGGCATGTGCATAGCCTGTGCCTTGCCAGTGTCTAGCCTGTGTCTAGCCTGTGCCTTGCCTGAGACTGGCATGTGCATAGCGTGTGCCTAGCCAGTGTCTAGCCTGTGTCTAGCCTGTGCCTTGCCAGACAAATGCATGTGCATAGCGTGTGCCTAGCCAGTGTCTAGCCAGTGCCTAGCCTGTGCCTAGCCTGTGCCTAGCCTGTGTCTAGCCTGTGTCTAGCCTGTGCCTTGCCTGTGACTGGCATATGCATAGCCTGTGCCTAGCCAGTGTCTAGCCTGTGTCTAGATTGTGCCTTGCCTGAGACAGGCATGTGCATAGCGTGTGCC
Source organism: Zaprionus gabonicus (assembly GCA_018903695.1). Taxonomy (NCBI): domain Eukaryota; kingdom Metazoa; phylum Arthropoda; class Insecta; order Diptera; family Drosophilidae; genus Zaprionus; species Zaprionus gabonicus. The sequence continues at coordinate 38,208 of JAEIFO010001358.1, read as the reverse complement.
TAGCCAGTGTCTAGCCAGTGCCTAGTCTGTGCCTAGCCTGTGCCTAGCCTGTGTCTAGCCTGTGTCTAGCCTGTGCCTTGCCTGTGACTGGCATGTGCATAGCCTGTGCCCAGCCTGTTTCTAGCCTGTGTCTAGCCTGTGTCTAGCCTGTGCCTTGCCTGAGACAGGCATGTGCATAGCGTGTGCCTAGCCAGTGTATAGCCAGTGCCTAGCCTGTGCCTAGCCAGTGTCTAGCCTTTGTCTAGCCTGTGCATAGCCTGTGTCTAGCCTGTGCCTAGCCAGTGTATAGCCTCTGTCTAGCCTGTGTCTAGTCTGTGTCTAGCCGGTGTCCAGCCGGTGTCTAGCCTGTGCCTAGCCTGTGAATAGCCTGTGACTGGCCTGTGCCTAGCCTGTGCCTAGCTTGTGCCTAGCCTGTGCCTAGCCTGTGCCTAGCCTGTGGCTAGCATTTGCCTAGCCTATACCTAACCTGTGTCTAGCCTGTGTCTAGCCTGTGCCTAGCCTGTGTCTAGCCTGTGTCTAGCCTGTGCCTAGCCAGTCTATAGCCTCTGTCTAGCCTGTGTCTGGTCTGTGTCTAGCCGGTGTCCAGCCGGTGTCTAGCCTGTGCCTAGCCTGTGTCTAGCCTGTGCCTAGCCAGTGTCTAGCCTGTGTCTAGCCTGTGCCTTGCCTGTGACTGGCATGTGCATAGCCTGTGCCTAGCCAGTGCCTAGCCTAGGTCTAGCCTGTGTCTAGCTTGTGCCTTGCCTGTGACTGGCATGTGCATAGCCTGTGCCTAGCCAGTGTCTAGCCTGTGTCTAGCCTGTGCCTTGCCTGAGACAGGCATGTGCATAGCGTGTGCCTAGCCAGTGTCTAGCCAGTGCCTAGCCTGTGCCTAGCCAGTGTCAAGCCTTTGTCTAGCCTGTGCATAGCCTGTGTCTAGCCTGTGCCTAGCCAGTGTATAGCCTCTGTCTAGCCTGTGTCTAGTCTGTGTCTAGCCGGTGTCTATCCGGTGTCTAGCCTGTGCCTAGCCTGTGCCTAGCCTGTGACTGGCCTGTGCCTAGCCTGTGACTAGCTTGTGCCTAGCCAGTGCCTAGCCTGTGCCTAGCCTGTGCCTAGCCTCTGCCTAGCCTGTACCTAGCCTATGCCTAGCCTGTGTCTAGCCTGTGTCTAGCTTGTGTCTAGCCTGTGTCTAGCCTTTGTCTAGCCTGTGTCTAGCCTGTGTCTAGCCTGTGTCTAGCCTGTGTCTAGCCTGTGTCTAGCCTGTGTCTAGCCTGTGTCTAGCCTGTTTCTAGCCTGTGTCTAGCCTGTGTCTAGCCTGTGTCTAGCTTGTGTCTAGCCTGTGTCTAGCCTGTGTCTAGCCTGTGTCTAGCCTGTGTCTAGCCTGTGTCTAGCCTGTGTCTAGCCTGTGTCTAGCCTGTGTCTAGCCTGTGTCTAGCCTGTGCCTAGCCTGTGCCTAGCCTGTATCTAGCCTGTGTCTAGCCTGTGTCTAGCCTGTGTCTAGCCTGTGCCTTGCCTGTGACTGGCATGTGACTGGCATGTGCATAGCCTGTGCCTAGCCAGTGTTTAGCCTGTGTCTAGCCTGTGCCTTGCCTGTGACTGGCATGTGCATAGCCTGTGCCTAGCCAGTGTCTAGCCTGTGTCTAGCCTGTGCCTTGCCTGAGACTGGCATGTGCATATCGTGTGCCTAGCCAGTGTCTAGCCAGTGCCTAGCCTGTGCCTAGCCTGTGCCTAGCCTGTGCCTAGCCTGTGCCTAGCCTGTGCCTAGCCTGTGCCTAGCCTGTGTCTTGCCTGTGTCTAGCCTATTCCTTGCCTGTGACTGGCATGTGCATAGCCTGTGTCTAGCCTGTGTCTAGCCTGTGCCTAGCCAGTGTCTAGCCTGTGTCTAGCCTGTGCCTAGCCTGTGTCTAGCCTGTGTCTAGCCTGTGCCTTGCCTGTGACTGGCATGTGCATAGCCTGTGCCTAGCCAGTGTCTAGCCTGTGTCTAGCCTGTGCCTTGCCTGAGACTGGCATGTGCATAGCGTGTGCCTAGCCAGTGTCTAGCCAGTGCCTAGCCTGTGCCTAGCCTGTGCCTAGCCTGTGCCTAGACTGTGCCTAGCCTGTGCCTAGCCTGTGTCTAGCCTGTGTCTAGCCTGTGCCTTGCCTGAGACTGGCATGTGCATAGCTTTTGTCTAGCCTGTGCATAGCCTGTGTCTAGCCTGTGCCTAGCCAGTGTATAGCCTCTCTCTAGCCGGTGTCTAGCCTGTGCCTAGCCTGTGACTGGCCTGTGCCTAGCCAGTGTCTAGCCTATGTCTAGCCTGTGCCTAGCCTGTGACTGGCCTGTGCCTAGCCAGTGTCTAGCCTGTGTCAAGCCTGTGCCTTGCCTGTGACTGGCATGTGCATAGCCTGTGCCTAGCCAGTGTCTAGCCTGTGTCTAGCCTGTGCCTTGCCAGAGACAGGCATGTGCATTGCGTGTGCCTAGCCAGTGTCTAGCCAGTGCCTAGCCTGTGCCTAGCCAGTGTCTAGCCTTTGTCTAGCCTGTGCATAGCCTGTGTCTAGCATGTGCCTAGCCAGTGTAAAGCCTCTGTCTAGCCTGTGTCTAGTCTGTGTCTAGCCGGTGTCTAGCCGGTTTCTAGCCTGTGCCTAGCCTGTGCCTAGCCTGTGACTGGCCTGTGCCTAGCCAGTGTCTGGCCAGTGCCTAGCCTGTGCATAGCCTGTGCCTAGCCTGTGTCTAGCCTGCGTCTAGCCTGTGCCTCGCCTGTAACTGGCATGTGCATAGCTTGTGCCTAGCCAGTGTCTAGCCTGTGTCTAGCCTGTGCCTAGCCTGTGTCTAGCCTGTGTCTAGCCTGTGCCTTGCCTGTGACTGGCATGTGCATAGCCTGTGCCTAGCCAGTGTCTAGCCTGTGTCTAGCCTGTGCCTTGCCTGAGACTGGCATGTGCATAGCGTGTGCCTAGCCAGTGTCTAGCCAGTGCCTAGCCTGTGCCTAGCCAGTGTCTAGCCTTTGTTTAGCCTGTGTCTAGCCTGTGTCTAGCCTGTGCCTTGCCTGTGACTGGCATGTGCATAGCCTGTGCCTAGCCAGTGTCTAGCCTGTGTCTAGCCTGTGCCTTGCCTGAGACTGGCATGAGCATAGCGTGTGCCTAGCCAGTGTCTAGCCTGTGTCTAGCCTGTGCCTTGCCTGAGACTGGCATGTGCATAGCCTGTGCCTAGCCAGTGTCTAGCCTGTGTCTAGCCTGTGCCTAGCCTGTGTCTAGCCTGTGCCTTGCCTGTGACTGGCATGTGCATAGCCTGTGCCTAGCCAGTGTCTAGCCTGTGTCTAGCGTGTGCCTTGCCTGAGACTATCATGTGCATAGCGTGTGCCTAGCCAGTGTCTAGCCAGTGCCTAGCCTGTGCCTAGCCTGTGCCTAGCCTGTGCCTAGCCTGTGTCTAGCTTGTGCCTTGCCTGTGACTGGTATGTGCATAGCCTGTGCCTAGCCAGTGTCTAGCCAGTGCCTAGCCTGTGCCTAGCCTGTGCCTAGCCTGTGCCTAGACTGTGCATAGCCTGTGCCTAGCAAGTGTCTAGCCTGAGCCTAGCCTGTGTCTAGCCTGTGTCTAGCCTGTGCCTTGCCTGTGACTGGCATGTGCATAGCCTGTGCCTAGCCAGTGTCTAGCCTGTGTCTAGCCTGTGCCTTGCCTGAGACTTGCATGTGCATAGCGTGTGTCTAGCCAGTGCCTAGCCTGTGCCTAGCCAGTGTCTAGCCTTTGTCTAGCCAGTGCCTAGCCTGTGCCTAGCCAGTGCCTAGCCTGTGCCTAGCCTGTGCCTAGCCTGTGCCTAGCCTGTGCCTAGCCTGTGCCTAGCCTGTGCCTAGCCTGTGTCTAGCCTGTGTCTAGCCTGTGCCTTGCCTGTGACTGGCATGTGCATAGCCTATGCCTAGCAAGTGTCTAGCCTGTGTCTAGCGTGTGCCTTGCCTGAGACAGGCATGTGCATAGCGTGTGCCTAGGCTATGCCTAGCCTGTGTCTAGCCTGTGTCTAGCCTGTGCCTAGCCAGTGTCTAGCCTTTGTCTAGCCTGTGCATAGCCTGTGTCTAGCCTGTGCCTAGCCAGTGTATAGCCTCTGTCTAGCCTGTGTCTAGTCAGTGTCTAGCCGGTGTCTAGCCGGTGTCTAGCCTGTGCCTAGCCTGTGCCTAGCCTGTGACTGGCCTGTGCCTAGCCTGTGACTAGCTTGTGCCTAGCCAGTGCCTAGCCTGTGCCTAGCCTGTGCCTAGCCTGTGGCTAGCCTGTGCCTAGCCTATGCCTAGCCTGTGTCTAGCCTGTGTCTAGCCTGTGTCTAGCCTGTGTCCAGCCTGTGTCTAGCCTGTGTCTAGCCTGTGTCTGGCCTGTGTCTAGCCTTTGTCTAGCCTGTGCCTAGCCTGTGTCTAGCCTGTGTCTAGCCTGTGTCTAGCCTGTGTCTAGCCTGTGTCTAGCCTGTTTCTAGCCTGTGTCTAGCCTGTGTCTAGCCTGTGTCTAGCCTGTGCCTAGCCTGTGTCTAGCCTGTGTCTAGCCTGTGTCTAGCCTGTGTCTAGCCTGTGTCTAGCCTGTGTCTAGCCTGTGTCTAGCCTGTGTCTAGCCTGTGTCTAGCGTGTGTCTAGCCTGTGTCTAGCCTGTGTCTAGCCTGTGTCTAGCCTGTGCCTAGCCAGTGTCTAGCCTCTGCCTAGCCAGTTTCTAGCCTGTGCCCAGCCAGTGTCTAGCCTGTGTCTAGCCTGTGCCTAGCCAGTTTCTAGCCTGTGTCTAGCCTGAGCTTAGCCAGTGTCTAGTCTGTGCCAAGCCAGTGTCTAGCCTGTGCCTAGCCAGTGTCTAGCCTGTGTCTAGCCTGTGCCTTGCCTGTGACTGGCATGTGCATAGCCTGTGCCTAGCCAGTGTCTAGCCTGTGTCTAGCCTGTGCCTTGCCTGTGACTGGCATGTGCATAGCCTGTGCCTAGCCAGTGTCTAGCCTGTGTCTAGCCTGTGCCTTGCCTGAGACTGGCATGTGCATAGCGTGTGCCTAGCCAGTGTCTAGCCTGTGCCTAGCCTGTGCCTAGCCTGTGCCTAGCCTGTGTCTAGCCTGTGTATAGCCTGTGCCTTGCCTGTGACTGGCATGTGCATAGCCTATGCCTAGCCAGTGTCTAGCCTGTGTCTAGCCTGTGCCTTGCCTGAGACAGGCATGTGCATAGCGTGTGCCTAGGCAGTGTCTAGCCAGTGCCTAGCCTGTGCCTAGCCAGTGTCTAGCCTTTGTCTAGCCTGTGCATAGCCTGTGTCTAGCCTGTGCCTAGCCAGTGTATAGCCTCTGACTAGACTGTGTCTAGTCAGTGTCTAGCCGGTGTCTAGCCTGTGCCTAGCCAGTGTCTAGCCTGTGTCTAGCCTGTGTCTAGCCTGTGCCTTGCCAGTGCCTAGCCTGTGTCTAGCCTGTGTCTAGCCTGTGTCTAGCCTGTGTCTAGCCTGTGTCTAGCCTGTGCCTTGCCTGTGACTGGCATGTGCATAGCCTGTGCCTAGCCAGTGTCTAGCCTGTGTCTAGCCTGTGCCTTGCCTGAGACAGGCATGTGCATAGCGTGTGCCTAGCCAGTGTCTAGCCAGTGCCTAGTCTGTGCTTAGCCTGTGCCTAGCCTGTGTCTAGCCTGTGTCTAGCCTGTGCCTTGCGTGTGACTGGCATGTGCATAGCCTGTGCCTAGCCTGTGTCTAGCCTGTGTCTAGCCTGTGCCTTGCCTGAGACAGGCATGTGCATAGCGTGTGCCTAGCCAGTGTATAGCCAGTGCCTAGCCTGTGCTTAGCCAGTGTCTAGCCTTTGTGTAGCCTGTGCATAGCCTGTGTCTAGCCTGTGCCTAGCCAGTGTATAGCCTCTGTCTAGCCTGTGTCTAGTCTGTGTCTAGCCGGTGTCCAGCCGGTGTCTAGCCTGTGCCTAGCCTGTGAATAGCCTGTGACTGGCCTGTGCCTAGCCTGTGCCTAGCTTGTGCCTAGCCTGTGCCTAGCTTGTGCCTAGCCTGTGCCTAGCCTGTGCCTAGCCTGTGCCTAGCCTATACCTAACCTGTGTCTAGCCTGTGTCTAGCCTGTGCCTAGCCTGTGTCTAGCCTGTGTCTAGCCTGTGCCTAGCCAGTGTATAGCCTCTGTCTAGCCTGTGTCTAGTCTGTGTCTAGCCGGTGTCAAGCCGGTGTCTAGCCTGTGCCTAGCCTGTGTCTAGCCTGTGCCTAGCCAGTGTCTAGTCTGTGTCTAGCCTGTGCCTTGCCTGTGACTGGCATGTGCATAACCTGTGCCTAGCCAGTGCCTAGCCTAGGTCTAGCCTGTGTCTAGCTTGTGCCTTGCCTGTGACTGGCATGTGCATAGCCTGTGCCTAGCCAGTGTCTAGCCTGTGTCTAGCCTGTGCCTTGCCTGAGACAGGCATGTGCATAGCGTGTGCCTAGCCAGTGTTTAGCCAGTGCCTAGCCTGTGCCTAGCCAGTGTCAAGCCTTTGTCTAGCCTGTGCAGAGCCTGTGTCTAGCCTGTGCCTAGCCAGTGTATAGCCTCTGTCTAGCCTGTGTCTAGTCTGTGTCTAGCCGGTGTCTATCCGGTGTCTAGCCTGTGCCTAGCCTGTGCCTAGCCTGTGACTGGCCTGTGCCTAGCCTGTGACTAGCTTGTGCCTAGCCAGTGCCTAGCCTGTGCCTAGCCTGTGCCTAGCCTCTGCCTAGCGTGTACCTAGCCTATGCCTAGCCTGTGCCTAGCCTGTGTCTAGCTTGTGTCTAGCCTGTGTCTAGCCTTTGTCTAGCCTGTGTCTAGCCTGTGTCTAGCCTGTGTCTAGCCTGTGTCTAGCCTGTGTCTAGCCTGTGTCTAGCCTGTGTATAGCCTGTGTCTAGCCTGTGTCTAGCCTGTGTCTAGCCTGTGTCTAGCCTGTGTCTAGCCTGTGTCTAGCCTGTGTCTAGCCTGTGTCTAGCCTGTGTCTAGCCTGTGTCTAGGCTGTGTCTAGCCTGTGTCTAGCCTGTGTCTAGCCTGTGTCTAGCCTGTGTCTAGCCTGTGCCTAGCCTGTGTCTAGCCTGTGTCTAGCCTGTGTCTAGCCTGTGTCTAGCCTGTGTCTAGCCTGTGTCTAGCCTGTGTCTAGCCTTTGCCTTGCCTGTGACTGGCATGTGACTGGCATGTGCATAGCCTGTGCCTAGCCAGTGTTTAGCCTGTGTCTAGCCTGTGCCTTGCCTGTGACTGGCATGTGCATAGCCTGTGCCTAGCCAGTGTCTAGCCTGTGTCTAGCCTGTGCCTTGCCTGAGACTGGCATGTGCATAGCGTGTGCCTAGCCAGTGTCTAGCCAGTGCCTAGCCTGTGCCTAGCCTGTGCCTAGCCTGTGCCTAGCCTGTGCCTAGCCTGTGCCTAGCCTGTGCCTAGCCTGTGTCTTGCCTGTGTCTAGCCTGTTCCTTGCCTGTGACTGGCATGTGCATAGCCTGTGCCTAGCCAGTGTCTAGCCTGTGTCTAGCCTGTGCCTAGCCTGTGTCTAGCCTGTGTCTAGCCTGTGCCTTGCCTGTGACTGGCATGTGCATAGCGTGTGCCTAGCCAGTGTCTAGCCTGTGCCTAGCCAGTGTCTAGCCTTTGTCTAGCCAGTGTCTAGCCTTTGTCTAGCCAGTGCCTAGCCTGTGCCTAGCCTGTGCCTAGCCTGTGTCTAGCCTGTGTCTAGCCTGAGCCTTGCCTGTGACTGGCATGTGCATAGCCTATGCCTAGCCAGTGCCTAGCCTGTGTCTAGCCTGTACCTTGCCTGAGACTGGCATGTGCATAGCGTGTGCCTAGCCAGTGCCTAGCCTGTGTCTAGCCAGTGCCTAGCCTGTGCTTAGCCTGTGTCTAGCCTGTGTCTAGCCTGTGTCTAGCTTGTGCCTTGCCTGTGACTGGCATGTGCATAGCCTGTGCATAGCGTGTGCCTAGCCAGTGTCTAGCCTGTGCCTAGCCAGTGTTAAGCCTTTGTCTAACCTGTGCATAGCCTGTGTCTAGCTTGTGCCTAGCCAGTGTATAGCCTCTGTCTAGCCTGTGTCTAGTCTGTCTCTAGCCGGTGTCTATCCGGTATCTAGCCTGTGCCTAGCCTATGCCTAGCCTATGACTGGCCTGTGCCTAGCCTTTGACTAGCTTGTGCCTAGCCAGTGCCTAGCCTTTGTCTAGCCTGTGTCTAGCCTGTGTCTAGCCTGTGTCTAGCCTGTGTCTAGCCTGTGTCTAGCCTGTTACTAGCCTGTGTCTAGCCTGTGTCTAGCCTGTGTCTAGCTTGTGTCTAGCCTGTGTCTAGCCTGTGTCTAGCTTGTGTCTAGCCTGTGTCTAGCCTGTGTCTAGCCTGTGTCTAGCCTGTGTCTAGCCTGTGTCCAGCCTGTGTCTAGCCTGTGTCTAGCCTGTGCCTAGCCTGTGTCTAGCCTGTGTCTAGCCTGTGTCTAGCCTGTGTCTAGCCTGTGTCTAGCCTGTGTCTAGCCTGTGCCTTGCCTGTGCCTAGCCTGTGTCTTGCCTGTGTCTAGCCTGTTCCTTGCCTGTGACTGGCATGTGCATAGCCTGTGCCTAGCCAGTGTCTAGCCTGTGTCTAGCCTGTGCCTAGCCTGTGTCTAGCCTGTGTCTAGCCTGTGCCTTGCCTGTGACTGCCATGTGCATAGCCTGTGCCTAGCCAGTGTCTAGCCTGTGTCTAGCCTGTGCCTTGCCTGAGACTGGCATGTGCATAGCCTATGCCTAGCCAGTGTCTAGCCTGTGTCTAGCCTGTGCCTTGCCTGAGACAGGCATGTGCATAGCGTGTGCCTAGGCAGTGTGTAGCCAGTGCCTAGCCTGTGCCTAGCCAGTGTCTAGCCTTTGTCTAGCCTGTGCATAGCCTGTGTCTAACCTGTGCCTAGCCAGTGTATAGCCTCTGTCTAGCCTGTGCCCAGCCAGTGTCTAGCCTGTGTCTAGCCTGTGCCTAGCCTGTGTCTAGCCTGTGTCTAGCCTGTGCCTAGCCTGTGCCTAGCCTCTGCCTAGCCTGTACCTAGCCTATGCCTAGCCTGTGTCTAGCCTGTGTCTAGCTTGTGTCTAGCCTGTGTCTAGCCTTTGTCTAGCCTGTGTCTAGCCTGTGTCTAGCCTGTGTCTAGCCTGTGTCTAGCCTGTGTCTAGCCTGTGTTTAGCCTGTGTCTAGCCTGTGTCTAGCCTGTGCCTAGCCTGTTTCTAGCCTGTGTCTAGCCTGTGTCTAGCCTGTGTCTAGCCTGTGTCTAGCCTGTGTCTAGCCTGTGTCTAGCCTGTGTCTAGCCTGTGTCTAGCCTGTGTCTAGCCTGTGTCTAGCCTGTGTCTAGCCTGTGTCTAGCCTGTGTCTAGCCTGTGCCTAGCCTGTGCCTAGCATGTGACTGGCCTGTGCCTAGCCTGTGACTAGCTTGTGCCTAGCCAGTGCCTAGCCTGTGCCTAGCCTGTGCCTAGCCTGTGCCTAGCCTGTGGCTAGCCTGTGGCTAGCCTGTGGCTAGCCTGTGCCTAGCCTATGCCTAGCCTGTCTAGCCTGTGTCTAGCCTGTGTCTAGCCTGTGTCCAGCCTGTGTCCAGCCTGTGTCTAGCCTGTGTCTAGCCTGTGTCTAGCCTGTGTCCAGCCTGTGTCTAGCCTGTGTCTAGCCTGTGTCTAGCCTGTGTCTAGCCTGTGTCTAGCCTGTGTCTAGCCTGTGTCTAGCCTGTGTCTAGCCTGTGTCTAGCCTGTGTCTAGCCTGTGTCTAGCCTGTGTCTAGCCTGTGTCTAGCCTGTGTCTAGCGTGTGTCTAGCCTGTGTCTAGCCTGTGTCTAGCCTGTGTCTAGCCTGTGTCTAGCCTGTGTCTAGCCTGTGTCTAGCCTGTGTCTAGCCTGTGTCTAGTTTGTGTCTAGCCTGTGTCTAGCCTGTGTCTAGCCTGTGTCTAGCCTGTGTCTAGCCTGTGTCTAGCCTGTGTCTAGCCTGTGTCTAGCCTGTGCCTAGCCAGTGTCTAGCCTGTGTCTAGCCTGTGCCTTGCCTGTGACTGGCATGTGACTGGCATGTGCATAGCCTGTGCCTTGCCAGTGTCTAGCCTGTGTCTAGCCTGTGTCTAGCCTGTGCCTTGCCTGAGACTGGCATGTGCATAGCGTGTGCCTAGCCAGTGTCTAGCCTGTGTCAAGCCTGTGCCTTGCCAGAGACTGGCATGTGCATAGCGTGTGTCTAGCCTGTGTCTAGCCTGTGTCTAGCCTGTGTCTGGCATGTGTCTAGCCTGTGTCTAGCCTGTGTCTAGCCTGTGTCTAGCCTGTGTTTAGCTCGTGTCAAGCCTGTGTCTAGCCTGTGTCTAGCCTGTGTCTAGCCTGTGTCTAGCGTGTGTCTAGCCTGTGTCTAGCCTGTGCCTAGCCAGTGTCTAGCCTGTGCCCAGCCAGTGTCTAGCCTGTGTCTAGCCTGTGTCTAGCCTGTGTCTAGCCTGTGTCTAGCCTGTGCCTAGCCAGTGTCTAGCCTGTGCCCAGCCTGTGTCTAGCCAGTGCCTAGCCAGTTTCAAGCCTGTGTTTAGCCTGTGCTTAGCCAGTGTCTAGTCTGTGCCAAGCCAGTGCCTAGCCTGTGCCTAGCCTGTGTCTTGCCTGTGTCTAGCCTGTGCGTTGCCTGTGACTGGCATGTGCATAGCCTGTGCCTAGCCTGTGTCTAGCCTGTGTCTAGCCTGTGCCTATCCTGTCAATAGCCTGTGTCTAGCCTGTGCCTTGCCTGTGACTGGCATGTGCATAGCCTGTGCCTAGCCAGTGTCTAGCCTGTGTCTAGCCTGTGCCTTGCCTGAGACTGGCATGTGCATAGCGTGTGCCTAGCCAGTGTCTAGCCAGTGCCTAGCCTGTGCCTAGCCAGTGTCTAGCCTTTGTCTAGCCAGTGCCTAGCCTGTGCCTAGCCTGTGCCTAGCCTGTGTCTAGCCTGTGTCTAGCCTGTGTCTAGCCCGTGCCTTGCCTGTGACTGGCATGTGCATAGCCTATGCCTAGCCAGTGTCTAGCCTGTGTCTAGCCAGTGTCTAACCTGTGCCTTGCCTGAGACAGGCATGTGCATAGCGTGTGCCTAGGCAGTGTCTAGCCAATGCCTAGCCTGTGCCTAGCCAGTGTCTAGCCTTTGTCTAGCCTGTGCATAGCCTGTGTCTAGCCTGTGCCTAGCCTGTGTATAGCCTCTGTCTAGCCTGTGTCTAGTCAGTGTCTAGCCGGTGTCTAGCCGGTGTCTAGCCTGTGCCTAGCCTGTGCCTAGCATGTGACTGGCCTGTGCCTAGCCTGTGACTAGCTTGTGCCTAGCCAGTGCCTAGCCTGTGCCTAGCCTGTGCCTAGCCTGTGCCTAGCCTGTGGCTAGCCTGTGCCTAGCCTATGCCTAGCCCGTCTAGCCTGTGTCTAGCCTGTGTCTAGCCTGTGTCCAGCCTGTGTCCAGCCTGTGTCTAGCCTGTGTCTAGCCTGTGTCTAGCCTGTGTCCAGCCTGTGTCTAGCCTGTGTCTAGCCTGTGTCTAGCCTGTGTCTAGCCTGTGTCTAGCCTGTGTCTAGCCTGTGTCTAGCCTGTGTCTAGCCTGTGTCTAGCCTGTGTCTAGCCTGTGTCTAGCCTGTGTCTAGCGTGTGTCTAGCCTGTGTCTAGCCTGTGTCTAGCCTGTGTCTAGCCTGTGTCTAGCCTGTGTCTAGCCTGTGTCTAGCCTGTGTCTAGTTTGTGTCTAGCCTGTGTCTAGCCTGTGTCTAGCCTGTGTCTAGCCTGTGTCTAGCCTGTGTCTAGCCTGTGTCTAGCCTGTGTCTAGCCTCTGCCTAGCCAGTGTCTAGCCTGTGTCTAGCTTGTGCCTTGCCTGTGACTGGCATGTGACTGGCATGTGCATAGCCTGTGCCTTGCCAGTGTCTAGCCTGTGTCTAGCCTGTGCCTTGCCTGAGACTGGCATGTGCATAGCGTGTGCCTAGCCAGTGTCTAGCCTGTGTCAAGCCTGTGCCTTGCCAGAGACTGGCATGTGCATAGCGTGTGTCTAGCCTGTGTCTAGCCTGTGTCTAGCCTGTGTCTAGCCTGTGTCTGGCATGTGTCTAGCCTGTGTCTAGCCTGTGTCTAGCCTGTGTCTAGCCTGTGTCTAGCCTGTGTTTAGCTCGTGTCAAGCCTGTGTCTAGCCTGTGTCTAGCCTGTGTCTAGCCTGTGTCTAGCGTGTGTCTAGCCTGTGTCTAGCCTGTGCCTAGCCTGTGTCTAGCCTGTGTCTAGCCTGTGTCTATCCAGTGTCTAGCTTGTGTCTAGCATGTGTCTAGCCTGTGTCTAGCCTGTGTCTAGCCTGTGTCTAGCCTGTGTCTAGCCTGTGTCTAGCTTGTGTCTAGCCTGTATCTAGCCTAAGCCTAGCCAGTGTCTAGCCAGTGCCTAGCCTATGCCTAGCCTGTGCCTAGCCTGTGTCTAGCCTGTGCATTGCCTGAGACAGGCATGTGCATAGCGTATGCCTAGCCAGTGTCTAGCCAGTGTCTAGCCTGTGTCTAGCCTGTGTCTAGCCTGTGTCTAGCCTGTGTCTAGCCTGTGTCTAGCCTGTCTAGCCTGTCTAGCCTGTGTCTAGCCTGTGTCTAGCCTGTGTCTAGCCTTTGTCTAGCCTGAGTCTAGCCTGTGTCTAGCCTGTATCTAGCCTGTGTCTAGCTTGCGTCTAGCCCGTGTCTAGCCTGTGCATAGCCTGTGCCTTGCCAGTGTCTAGCCTGTGTCTAGCCTGTGCCTTGCCTGAGACTGGCATGTGCATAGCGTGTGCCTAGCCAGTGTCTAGCCTGTGTCAAGCCTGTGCCTTGCCAGAGACTGGCATGTGCATAGCGTGTGTCTAGCCTGTGTCTAGCCTGTGTCTAGCCTGTGTCTAGCCTGTGTCTGGCATGTGTCTAGCCTGTGTCTAGCCTGTGTCTAGCCTGTGTCTAGCCTGTGTTTAGCTCGTGTCAAGCCTGTGTCTAGCCTGTGTCTAGCCTGTGTCTAGCCTGTGTCTAGCGTGTGTCTAGCCTGTGTCTAGCCTGTGCCTAGCCTGTGTCTAGCCTGTGTCTAGCCTGTGTCTATCCAGTGTCTAGCTTGTGTCTAGCATGTGTCTAGCCTGTGTCTAGCCTGTGTCTAGCCTGTGTCTAGCCTGTGTCTAGCCTGTGTCTAGCTTGTGTCTAGCCTGTATCTAGCCTAAGCCTAGCCAGTGTCTAGCCAGTGCCTAGCCTATGCCTAGCCTGTGCCTAGCCTGTGTCTAGCCTGTGCATTGCCTGAGACAGGCATGTGCATAGCGTATGCCTAGCCAGTGTCTAGCCAGTGTCTAGCCTGTGTCTAGCCTGTGTCTAGCCTGTGTCTAGCCTGTGTCTAGCCTGTGTCTAGCCTGTCTAGCCTGTCTAGCCTGTGTCTAGCCTGTGTCTAGCCTGTGTCTAGCCTTTGTCTAGCCTGAGTCTAGCCTGTGTCTAGCCTGTATCTAGCCTGTGTCTAGCTTGCGTCTAGCCCGTGTCTAGCCTGTGTCTAGCCTGTGTCTAGCCAGTGTCTAGCCTGTGCCCAGCCAGTGTCTAGCCTGTGTCTAGCCAGTGTCTAGCCTGTGTCTAGCCTGTGCCCAGCCAGTGTCTAGCCTGTGTCTAGCCTGTGCCTAGCCAGTTTCTGGCCTGTGTCTAGCCTGTGCTTAGCCAGTGTCTTGTCTGTGCCAAGCCAGTGCCTAGCCTGTGCCTAGCCTGTGTCTAGCCTGTGTCTAGCCTGTGCGTTGCCTGTCACTGGCATGTGCATAGCCTGTGCCTAGCCTGTGTCTAGCCTGTGTCTAGCCTGTGCCTATCCTGTGTCTAGCCTGTGCCTTGCCTGTGACTGGCATGTGCATAGCCTGTGCCTAGCCAGTGTCTAGCCTGTGTCTAGCCTGTGCCTTGCCTGAGACTGGCATGTGCATAGCGTGTGCCTAGCCAGTGTCTAGCCAGTGCCTAGCCTGTGTCTAGCCTGTGCCTAGCCAGTGTGTAGCCTCTGTCTAGTCTGTGTCTAGCCTGTGTCTAGCCCGTGTCTAGCCTTTGTCTAGCCTGTGTCTAGCCTGTGTCTAGCCTGTGTCTAGCCTGTGTCTGGCATGTGTCTAGCCTGTGTCTAGCCTGTGTCTAGCCTGTGTCTAGCCTGTGTTTAGCTTGTGTCAAGCCTGTGTCTAGCCTGTGTCTAGCCTGTGTCTAGCCTGTGTCTAGCCTGTGTCTAGCCTGTGCCTAGCCTGTGTCTAGCCTGTGTCTAGCCTGTGTCTAGCCTGTGTCTAGCCTGTGTCTAGCATATGTCTAGCCTGTGTCTAGCCTGTGTCTAGCCTGTGTCTAGCCTGTGTCTAGCTTGTGTCTAGCCTGTGTCTAGCCTGAGCCTAGCCAGTGTCTAGCCAGTGCCTAGCCTGTGCCTAGCCTGTGCCTAGCCTGTGTCTAGCCTGTGCATTGCCTGAGACAGGCATGTGCATAGCGTATGCCTAGCCAGTGTCTAGCCAGTGCCTAGCCTGTGCCTAGCCAGTGTCTAGCCTGTGTCTAGCCTGTGTCTAGCCTGTGTCTAGCCTGTCTAGCCTGTCTAGCCTGTGTCTAGCCTGTGTCTAGCCTGTGTCTAGCCTTTGTCTAGCCTGTGTCTAGCCTGAGTCTAGCCTGTGTCTAGCCTGTGTCTAGCCTGTATCTAGCCTGAGTCTAGCTTGCGTCAAGCCTGTGTCTAGCCTGTGTCTAGCCTGTGTCTAGCCTGTGTCTAGCCTGTGTCTAGCCTGTGTCTAGCCTGTGTCTAGCCAGTGTCTAGCCTGTGCCTAGCCAGTGTCTAGCCTGTGCCCAGCCAGTGTCTAGCCTGTGTCTAGCCTGTGTCTAGCCTGTGTCTAGCCTGTGCCTAGCCAGTGTCTAGCCTGTGCCCAGCCTGTGTCTAGCCAGTGCCTAGCCAGTTTCAAGCCTGTGTCTAGCCTGTGCTTAGCCAGTGTCTAGTCTGTGCCAAGCCAGTGCCTAGCCTGTGCCTAGCCTGTGTCTTGCCTGTGTCTAGCCTGTGCGTTGCCTGTGACTGGCATGTGCATAGCCTGTGCCTAGCCTGTGTCTAGCCTGTGTCTAGCCTGTGCCTATCCTGTCAATAGCCTGTGTCTAGCCTGTGCCTTGCCTGAGACTGGCATGTGCATAGCGTGTGCCTAGCCAGTGTCTAGCCAGTGCCTAGCCTGTGCCTAGCCAGTGTCTAGCCTTTGTCTAGCCAGTGCCTAGCCTGTGCCTAGCCTGTGCCTAGCCTGTGTCTAGCCTGTGTCTAGCCTGTGTCTAGCCCGTGCCTTGCCTGTGACTGGCATGTGCATAGCCTATGCCTAGCCAGTGTCTAGCCTGTGTCTAGCCAGTGTCTAACCTGTGCCTTGCCTGAGACAGGCATGTGCATAGCGTGTGCCTAGGCAGTGTCTAGCCAATGCCTAGCCTGTGCCTAGCCAGTGTCTAGCCTTTGTCTAGCCTGTGCATAGCCTGTGTCTAGCCTGTGCGTAGCCAGTGTATAGCCTCTGTCTAGCCTGTGTCTAGTCAGTGTCTAGCCGGTGTCTAGCCGGTGTCTAGCCTGTGCCTAGCCTGTGCCTAGCATGTGACTGGCCTGTGCCTAGCCTGTGACTAGCTTGTGCCTAGCCAGTGCCTAGCCTGTGCCTAGCCTGTGCCTAGCCTGTGCCTAGCCTGTGGCTAGCCTGTGGCTAGCCTGTGCCTAGCCTATGCCTAGCCTGTCTAGCCTGTGTCTAGCCTGTGTCCAGCCTGTGTCTAGCCTGTGTCTAGCCTGTGTCTAGCCTGTGTCTAGCCTGTGTCTAGCCTGTGTCTAGCCTGTGTCTAGCCTGTGTCTAGCCTGTGTCTAGCCTGTGTCTAGCCTGTGTCTAGCCTGTGTCTAGCCTGTGTCTAGCCTGTGTCTAGCCTGTGTCTAGCCTGTGTCTAGCCTGTGTCTAGCCTGTGTCTAGCGTGTGTCTAGCCTGTGTCTAGCCTGTGTCTAGCCTGTGTCTAGCCTGTGTCTAGCCTGTGTCTAGCCTGTGTCTAGTCTGTGTCTAGCCTGTGTCTAGCCTGTGTCTAGCCTGTGTCTAGCCTGTGTCTAGCCTGTGTCTAGCCTGTGTCTAGCCTGTGTCTAGCCTGTGTCTAGCCTGTGCCTAGCCAGTGTCTAGCCTGTGTCTAGCCTGTGCCTTGCCTGTGACTGGCATGTGACTGGCATGTGCATAGCCTGTGCCTTGCCAGTGTCTAGCCTGTGTCTAGCCTGTGCCTTGCCTGAGACTGGCATGTGCATAGCGTGTGCCTAGCCAGTGTCTAGCCTGTGTCAAGCCTGTGCCTTGCCAGAGACTGGCATGTGCATAGCGTGTGCCTAGCCAGTGTCTAGCCAGTGCCTAGCCTGTGCCTAGCCCGTGCCTAGCCTGTGTCTAGCCTGTGTCTAGCCTGTGCCTTGCCTGTGACTGTCATGTGCATAGCCTGTGCCTAGCCAGTGTCTAGCCTGTGTCTAGCCTGTGCCTTGCCAGAGACTGGCATGTGCATAGCGTGTGCCTAGCCAGTGTCTAGCCAGTGCCTAGCCTGTGCCTAGCCTGTGCCTAGCCAGTGTCTAGCCTGTGTCTAGCCTTTGTCTAGCCTGTGTCTAGCCTGTGCCTTGCCTGTGACTGGCATGTGAATAGCCTGTGCCTAGCCAGTGCCTAGCCTGTGTCTAGCCTGTGCCTTGCCTTAGACTGGCATGTGCATAGCGTGTGCCTAGCCAGTGTCTAGCCAGTGCCTAGTCTGTGCCTAGCCTGTGCCTAGCCTGTGTCTAGCCTGTGTCTAGCCTGTGTCTAGCCTGTGCCTTGCCTGTGACTGGCATGTGCATAGCCTGTGCCTTGCCAGTGTCTAGCCTGTGCCTAGCCTGTTCCTAGCCTGTGACTGGCCTGTGCCTAGCCTGTGGCTAGCCTGTACCTAGCCTATGCCTAGCCTGTGTCTAGCCTGTGTCTAGCCTGTGCCTATCCTGTCAATAGCCTGTGTCTAGCCTGTGCCTTGCCTGAGACTGGCATGTGCATAGCGTGTGCCTAGCCAGTGTCTAGCCAGTGCCTAGCCTGTGCCTAGCCAGTGTCTAGCCTTTGTCTAGCCAGTGCCTAGCCTGTGCCTAGCCTGTGCCTAGCCTGTGTCTAGCCTGTGTCTAGCCTGTGTCTAGCCTGTGCCTTGCCTGTGACTGGCATGTGCATAGCCTATGCCTAGCCAGTGTCTAGCCTGTGTCTAGCCAGTGTCTAACCTGTGCCTTGCCTGAGACAGGCATGTGCATAGCGTGTGCCTAGGCAGTGTCTAGCCAATGCCTAGCCTGTGCCTAGCCAGTGTCTAGCGTTTGTCTAGCCTGTGCATAGCCTGTGTCTAGCCTGTGCGTAGCCAGTGTATAGCCTCTGTCTAGCCTGTGTCTAGTCAGTGTCTAGCCGGTGTCTAGCCGGTGTCTAGCCTGTGCCTAGCCTGTGCCTAGCATGTGACTGGCCTGTGCCTAGCCTGTGACTAGCTTGTGCCTAGCCAGTGCCTAGCCTGTGCCTAGCCTGTGCCTAGCCTGTGCCTAGCCTGTGGCTAGCCTGTGGCTAGCCTGTGCCTAGCCTATGCCTAGCCTGTCTAGCCTGTGTCTAGCCTGTGTCCAGCCTGTGTCTAGCCTGTGTCTAGCCTGTGTCTAGCCTGTGTCTAGCCTGTGTCTAGCCTGTGTCTAGCCTGTGTCTAGCCTGTGTCTAGCCTGTGTCTAGCCTGTGTCTAGCCTGTGTCTGCGCCTGTGTCTAGCCTGTGTCTAGCCTGTGCCTAGCCTGTGCCTAGCCTGTGTCTAGCCTGTGTCTAGCCTGTCTAGCGTGTGTCTAGCCTGTGTCTAGCCTGTGTCTAGCCTGTGTCTAGCCTGTGTCTAGCCTGTGTCTAGCCTGTGTCTAGCCTGTGTCTAGTCTGTGTCTAGCCTGTGTCTAGCCTGTGTCTAGCCTGTGTCTAGCCTGTGTCTAGCCTGTGTCTAGCCTGTGTCTAGCCTGTGTCTAGCCTGTGTCTAGCCTGTGCCTAGCCAGTGTCTAGCCTGTGTCTAGCCTGTGCCTTGCCTGTGACTGGCATGTGACTGGCATGTGCATAGCCTGTGCCTTGCCAGTGTCTAGCCTGTGTCTAGCCTGTGCCTTGCCTGAGACTGGCATGTGCATAGCGTGTGCCTAGCCAGTGTCTAGCCTGTGTCAAGCCTGTGCCTTGCCAGAGACTGGCATGTGCATAGCGTGTGCCTAGCCAGTGTCTAGCCAGTGCCTAGCCTGTGCCTAGCCCGTGCCTAGCCTGTGTCTAGCCTGTGTCTAGCCTGTGCCTTGCCTGTGACTGTCATGTGCATAGCCTGTGCCTAGCCAGTGTCTAGCCTGTGTCTAGCCTGTGCCTTGCCAGAGACTGGCATGTGCATAGCGTGTGCCTAGCCAGTGTCTAGCCAGTGCCTAGCCTGTGCCTAGCCTGTGCCTAGCCAGTGTCTAGCCTGTGTCTAGCCTTTGTCTAGCCTGTGTCTAGCCTGTGCCTTGCCTGTGACTGGCATGTGAATAGCCTGTGCCTAGCCAGTGCCTAGCCTGTGTCTAGCCTGTGCCTTGCCTTAGACTGGCGTGTGCATAGCGTGTGCCTAGCCAGTGTCTAGCCAGTGCCTAGTCTGTGCCTAGCCTGTGCCTAGCCTGTGTCTAGCCTGTGTCTAGCCTGTGTCTAGCCTGTGCCTTGCCTGTGACTGGCATGTGCATAGCCTGTGCCTTGCCAGTGTCTAGCCTGTGCCTAGCCTGTTCCTAGCCTGTGACTGGCCTGTGCCTAGCCTGTGGCTAGCCTGTACCTAGCCTATGCCTAGCCTGTGTCCAGCCTGTGTCTAGCTTGTGTCCAGCCTGTGTCTAGCTTGTGTCTAGCCTGTGTCAAGCGTTTGTCTAGCCTGTGTCTAGCCTGTGTCTAGCCTGTGTCTAGCCTGTGTCTAGCCTGTGTCTAGCCTGTTTCTAGCCTGTGTCTAGCCTGTGTCTAGCCTGTGTCTAGCCTGTGTCTAGCCTGTGCCTAGCCTGTGTCTAGCCTGTGTCTAGCCTGTGTCAAGCCTGTGTCTAGCCTGTGTCTAGCCTGTGCCTGGCCTGTGACTGGCATGTGACTGGCATGTGCATAGCCTGTGCCTAGCCAGTGTCTAGCCTGTGTCTAGCCTGTGCCTTGCCTGAGACTGGCATGTGCATAGCGTGTGCCTAGCCAGTGTCTAGCCTGTGTCTAGCCTGTGCCTTCCCTGAGACTGGCATGTGCATAGCGTGTGCCTAGCCAGTGTCTAGCCTTTGTCTAGCCTGTGCCTTGCCAGAGACTGGCATGTGCATAGCGTGTGCCCAGCCAGTGTCTAGCCAGTGTCCAGCCTGTGCCTAGCCTGTGTCTAGCCTGTGTCTAGCCTGTGTCTAGCCTGTGTCTAGCCTGTGCCTTGCCTGTGACTGGCATGTGCATAGCCTCTGCCTAGCCAGTGTCTAGCCTGTGTCTAGCCTGTGCCTTGCCTGAGACTGGCATGTGCATAGCGTGTGCCTAGCCAGTGTCTAGCCAGTGCCTAGCCTGTGCCTAGCCTGTTCCTAGCCTGTGCCTAGCCTGTGTCTAGCCTGTGTCTAGCCTGTGCCTTGCCTGTGACTGGCATGTGCATAGCCTGTGCTAGCCAGTGTCTAGCC
The DNA here is from genome assembly GCA_018903695.1 of Zaprionus gabonicus. Classification (NCBI taxonomy): domain Eukaryota; kingdom Metazoa; phylum Arthropoda; class Insecta; order Diptera; family Drosophilidae; genus Zaprionus; species Zaprionus gabonicus. The sequence goes on along the minus strand of JAEIFO010001358.1, from coordinate 18,854 downwards.
TGTGTCTAGCCTGTGCCTTGCCTCAGACAGGCATGTGCATAGCGTGTGCCTAGCCAGTGTCTAGCCAGTGCCTAGCCTGTGCCTAGCCAGTGTCTAGTCTGTGTCTAGCCGGTGTCTAGCCGGTGCCTAGCCAGTGTGCATAGCGTGTGCCTAGCCAGTGTCTAGCCTGTGTCAAGCCTGTGCCTTGCCAGAGACTGGCATGTGCATAGCGTGTGTCTAGCCTGTGTCTAGCCTGTGTCTAGCCTGTGTCTAGCCTGTGTCTGGCATGTGTCTAGCCTGTGTCTAGCCTGTGTCTAGCCTGTGTCTAGCCTGTGTCTAGCCTGTGTTTAGCTCGTGTCAAGCCTGTGTCTAGCCTGTGTCTAGCCTGTGTCTAGCCTGTGTCTAGCGTGTGTCTAGCCTGTGTCTAGCCTGTGCCTAGCCTGTGTCTAGCCTGTGTCTAGCCTGTGTCTATCCAGTGTCTAGCTTGTGTCTAGCATGTGTCTAGCCTGTGTCTAGCCTGTGTCTAGCCTGTGTCTAGCCTGTGTCTAGCCTGTGTCTAGCTTGTGTCTAGCCTGTATCTAGCCTAAGCCTAGCCAGTGTCTAGCCAGTGCCTAGCCTATGCCTAGCCTGTGCCTAGCCTGTGTCTAGCCTGTGCATTGCCTGAGACAGGCATGTGCATAGCGTATGCCTAGCCAGTGTCTAGCCAGTGTCTAGCCTGTGTCTAGCCTGTGTCTAGCCTGTGTCTAGCCTGTGTCTAGCCTGTGTCTAGCCTGTCTAGCCTGTCTAGCCTGTGTCTAGCCTGTGTCTAGCCTGTGTCTAGCCTTTGTCTAGCCTGAGTCTAGCCTGTGTCTAGCCTGTATCTAGCCTGTGTCTAGCTTGCGTCTAGCCCGTGTCTAGCCTGTGCATAGCCTGTGCCTTGCCAGTGTCTAGCCTGTGTCTAGCCTGTGCCTTGCCTGAGACTGGCATGTGCATAGCGTGTGCCTAGCCAGTGTCTAGCCTGTGTCAAGCCTGTGCCTTGCCAGAGACTGGCATGTGCATAGCGTGTGTCTAGCCTGTGTCTAGCCTGTGTCTAGCCTGTGTCTAGCCTGTGTCTGGCATGTGTCTAGCCTGTGTCTAGCCTGTGTCTAGCCTGTGTCTAGCCTGTGTTTAGCTCGTGTCAAGCCTGTGTCTAGCCTGTGTCTAGCCTGTGTCTAGCCTGTGTCTAGCGTGTGTCTAGCCTGTGTCTAGCCTGTGCCTAGCCTGTGTCTAGCCTGTGTCTAGCCTGTGTCTATCCAGTGTCTAGCTTGTGTCTAGCATGTGTCTAGCCTGTGTCTAGCCTGTGTCTAGCCTGTGTCTAGCCTGTGTCTAGCCTGTGTCTAGCTTGTGTCTAGCCTGTATCTAGCCTAAGCCTAGCCAGTGTCTAGCCAGTGCCTAGCCTATGCCTAGCCTGTGCCTAGCCTGTGTCTAGCCTGTGCATTGCCTGAGACAGGCATGTGCATAGCGTATGCCTAGCCAGTGTCTAGCCAGTGTCTAGCCTGTGTCTAGCCTGTGTCTAGCCTGTGTCTAGCCTGTGTCTAGCCTGTGTCTAGCCTGTCTAGCCTGTCTAGCCTGTGTCTAGCCTGTGTCTAGCCTGTGTCTAGCCTTTGTCTAGCCTGAGTCTAGCCTGTGTCTAGCCTGTATCTAGCCTGTGTCTAGCTTGCGTCTAGCCCGTGTCTAGCCTGTGTCTAGCCTGTGTCTAGCCAGTGTCTAGCCTGTGCCCAGCCAGTGTCTAGCCTGTGTCTAGCCAGTGTCTAGCCTGTGTCTAGCCTGTGCCCAGCCAGTGTCTAGCCTGTGTCTAGCCTGTGCCTAGCCAGTTTCTGGCCTGTGTCTAGCCTGTGCTTAGCCAGTGTCTTGTCTGTGCCAAGCCAGTGCCTAGCCTGTGCCTAGCCTGTGTCTAGCCTGTGTCTAGCCTGTGCGTTGCCTGTCACTGGCATGTGCATAGCCTGTGCCTAGCCTGTGTCTAGCCTGTGTCTAGCCTGTGCCTATCCTGTGTCTAGCCTGTGCCTTGCCTGTGACTGGCATGTGCATAGCCTGTGCCTAGCCAGTGTCTAGCCTGTGTCTAGCCTGTGCCTTGCCTGAGACTGGCATGTGCATAGCGTGTGCCTAGCCAGTGTCTAGCCAGTGCCTAGCCTGTGTCTAGCCTGTGCCTAGCCAGTGTGTAGCCTCTGTCTAGTCTGTGTCTAGCCTGTGTCTAGCCCGTGTCTAGCCTTTGTCTAGCCTGTGTCTAGCCTGTGTCTAGCCTGTGTCTAGCCTGTGTCTGGCATGTGTCTAGCCTGTGTCTAGCCTGTGTCTAGCCTGTGTCTAGCCTGTGTTTAGCTTGTGTCAAGCCTGTGTCTAGCCTGTGTCTAGCCTGTGTCTAGCCTGTGTCTAGCCTGTGTCTAGCCTGTGCCTAGCCTGTGTCTAGCCTGTGTCTAGCCTGTGTCTAGCCTGTGTCTAGCCTGTGTCTAGCATATGTCTAGCCTGTGTCTAGCCTGTGTCTAGCCTGTGTCTAGCCTGTGTCTAGCTTGTGTCTAGCCTGTGTCTAGCCTGAGCCTAGCCAGTGTCTAGCCAGTGCCTAGCCTGTGCCTAGCCTGTGCCTAGCCTGTGTCTAGCCTGTGCATTGCCTGAGACAGGCATGTGCATAGCGTATGCCTAGCCAGTGTCTAGCCAGTGCCTAGCCTGTGCCTAGCCAGTGTCTAGCCTGTGTCTAGCCTGTGTCTAGCCTGTGTCTAGCCTGTCTAGCCTGTCTAGCCTGTGTCTAGCCTGTGTCTAGCCTGTGTCTAGCCTTTGTCTAGCCTGTGTCTAGCCTGAGTCTAGCCTGTGTCTAGCCTGTGTCTAGCCTGTATCTAGCCTGAGTCTAGCTTGCGTCAAGCCTGTGTCTAGCCTGTGTCTAGCCTGTGTCTAGCCTGTGTCTAGCCTGTGTCTAGCCTGTGTCTAGCCTGTGTCTAGCCAGTGTCTAGCCTGTGCCTAGCCAGTGTCTAGCCTGTGCCCAGCCAGTGTCTAGCCTGTGTCTAGCCTGTGTCTAGCCTGTGTCTAGCCTGTGCCTAGCCAGTGTCTAGCCTGTGCCCAGCCTGTGTCTAGCCAGTGCCTAGCCAGTTTCAAGCCTGTGTCTAGCCTGTGCTTAGCCAGTGTCTAGTCTGTGCCAAGCCAGTGCCTAGCCTGTGCCTAGCCTGTGTCTTGCCTGTGTCTAGCCTGTGCGTTGCCTGTGACTGGCATGTGCATAGCCTGTGCCTAGCCTGTGTCTAGCCTGTGTCTAGCCTGTGCCTATCCTGTCAATAGCCTGTGTCTAGCCTGTGCCTTGCCTGAGACTGGCATGTGCATAGCGTGTGCCTAGCCAGTGTCTAGCCAGTGCCTAGCCTGTGCCTAGCCAGTGTCTAGCCTTTGTCTAGCCAGTGCCTAGCCTGTGCCTAGCCTGTGCCTAGCCTGTGTCTAGCCTGTGTCTAGCCTGTGTCTAGCCCGTGCCTTGCCTGTGACTGGCATGTGCATAGCCTATGCCTAGCCAGTGTCTAGCCTGTGTCTAGCCAGTGTCTAACCTGTGCCTTGCCTGAGACAGGCATGTGCATAGCGTGTGCCTAGGCAGTGTCTAGCCAATGCCTAGCCTGTGCCTAGCCAGTGTCTAGCCTTTGTCTAGCCTGTGCATAGCCTGTGTCTAGCCTGTGCGTAGCCAGTGTATAGCCTCTGTCTAGCCTGTGTCTAGTCAGTGTCTAGCCGGTGTCTAGCCGGTGTCTAGCCTGTGCCTAGCCTGTGCCTAGCATGTGACTGGCCTGTGCCTAGCCTGTGACTAGCTTGTGCCTAGCCAGTGCCTAGCCTGTGCCTAGCCTGTGCCTAGCCTGTGCCTAGCCTGTGGCTAGCCTGTGGCTAGCCTGTGCCTAGCCTATGCCTAGCCTGTCTAGCCTGTGTCTAGCCTGTGTCTAGCCTGTGTCTAGCCTGTGTCTAGCCTGTGTCTAGCCTGTGTCTAGCCTGTGTCTAGCCTGTGTCTAGCCTGTGTCTAGGCTGTGTCTAGCCTGTGTCTAGCCTGTGTCTAGCCTGTGTCTAGCCTGTGTCTAGCCTGTGTCTAGCCTGTGCCTAGCCTGTGCCTAGCCTGTGTCTAGCCTGTGTCTAGCCTGTCTAGCGTGTGTCTAGCCTGTGTCTAGCCTGTGTCTAGCCTGTGTCTAGCCTGTGTCTAGCCTGTGTCTAGCCTGTGTCTAGCCTGTGTCTAGTCTGTGTCTAGCCTGTGTCTAGCCTGTGTCTAGCCTGTGTCTAGCCTGTGTCTAGCCTGTGTCTAGCCTGTGTCTAGCCTGTGTCTAGCCTGTGTCTAGCCTGTGCCTAGCCAGTGTCTAGCCTGTGTCTAGCCTGTGCCTTGCCTGTGACTGGCATGTGACTGGCATGTGCATAGCCTGTGCCTTGCCAGTGTCTAGCCTGTGTCTAGCCTGTGCCTTGCCTGAGACTGGCATGTGCATAGCGTGTGCCTAGCCAGTGTCTAGCCTGTGTCAAGCCTGTGCCTTGCCAGAGACTGGCATGTGCATAGCGTGTGCCTAGCCAGTGTCTAGCCAGTGCCTAGCCTGTGCCTAGCCTGTGCCTAGCCTGTGTCTAGCCTGTGTCTAGCCTGTGCCTTGCCTGTGACTGTCATGTGCATAGCCTGTGCCTAGCCAGTGTCTAGCCTGTGTCTAGCCTGTGCCTTGCCAGAGACTGGCATGTGCATAGCGTGTGCCTAGCCAGTGTCTAGCCAGTGCCTAGCCTGTGCCTAGCCTGTGCCTAGCCAGTGTCTAGCCTGTGTCTAGCCTGTGTCTAGCCTGTGTCTAGCCTGTGCCTTGCCTGTGACTGGCATGTGAATAGCCTGTGCCTAGCCAGTGCCTAGCCTGTGTCTAGCCTGTGCCTTGCCTTAGACTGGCATGTGCATAGCGTGTGCCTAGCCAGTGTCTAGCCAGTGCCTAGTCTGTGCCTAGCCTGTGCCTAGCCTGTGTCTAGCCTGTGTCTAGCCTGTGTCTAGCCTGTGCCTTGCCTGTGACTGGCATGTGCATAGCCTGTGCCTTGCCAGTGTCTAGCCTGTGCCTAGCCTGTTCCTAGCCTGTGACTGGCCTGTGCCTAGCCTGTGGCTAGCCTGTACCTAGCCTATGCCTAGCCTGTGTCCAGCCTGTGTCTAGCTTGTGTCCAGCCTGTGTCTAGCTTGTGTCTAGCCTGTGTCAAGCGTTTGTCTAGCCTGTGTCTAGCCTGTGTCTAGCCTGTGTCTAGCCTGTGTCTAGCCTGTGTCTAGCCTGTTTCTAGCCTGTGTCTAGCCTGTGTCTAGCCTGTGTCTAGCCTGTGTCTAGCCTGTGCCTAGCCTGTGTCTAGCCTGTGTCTAGCCTGTGTCAAGCCTGTGTCTAGCCTGTGTCTAGCCTGTGCCTGGCCTGTGACTGGCATGTGACTGGCATGTGCATAGCCTGTGCCTAGCCAGTGTCTAGCCTGTGTCTAGCCTGTGCCTTGCCTGAGACTGGCATGTGCATAGCGTGTGCCTAGCCAGTGTCTAGCCTGTGTCTAGCCTGTGCCTTCCCTGAGACTGGCATGTGCATAGCGTGTGCCTAGCCAGTGTCTAGCCTTTGTCTAGCCTGTGCCTTGCCAGAGACTGGCATGTGCATAGCGTGTGCCCAGCCAGTGTCTAGCCAGTGTCCAGCCTGTGCCTAGCCTGTGTCTAGCCTGTGTCTAGCCTGTGTCTAGCCTGTGTCTAGCCTGTGCCTTGCCTGTGACTGGCATGTGCATAGCCTCTGCCTAGCCAGTGTCTAGCCTGTGTCTAGCCTGTGCCTTGCCTGAGACTGGCATGTGCATAGCGTGTGCCTAGCCAGTGTCTAGCCAGTGCCTAGCCTGTGCCTAGCCTGTTCCTAGCCTGTGCCTAGCCTGTGTCTAGCCTGTGTCTAGCCTGTGCCTTGCCTGTGACTGGCATGTGCATAGCCTGTGCTAGCCAGTGTCTAGCCTGTGTCTAGCCTGTGCCTTGCCTCAGACAGGCATGTGCATAGCGTGTGCCTAGCCAGTGTCTAGCCAGTGCCTAGCCTGTGCCTAGCCAGTGTCTAGTCTGTGTCTAGCCGGTGTCTAGCCGGTGTCTAGCCTGTGCCTAGCCTGTGCCTAGCCTGTGACTGGCCTGTGCCTAGCCTGTGCCTAGCTTGTGCCTAGCCTGTGCCTAGCTTGTGCCTAGCCTGTGCCTAGCCTGTGGCTAGCCTGTGGCTAGCCTGTGCCTAGCGTATGCCTAGCCTGTGTCTAGCCTGTGTCTAGCCTGTGTCTAGCCTGTGTCTAGACTGTGTCTAGCCTGTGTCTAGCCCGTGTCTAGCCTTTGTCTGGCCTGTGTCTAGCCTGTGTCTAGCCTGTCCCTAGCCTGTGTCTAGCATGTGTCTAGCCTGTGTTTAGCTTGTGTCAAGCCTGTGTCTAGCCTGTGTCTAGCCTGTGTCTAGCCTGTGTCTAGCCTGTGTCTAGCCTGTGTCTAGCCTGTGTCTAGCCTGTGTCTAGCCTGTGTCTAGCCTGTGTCTAGCCTGTGTCTAGCCTGTGTCTAGCCTTTGTCTAGCCTGTGTCTAGCCTGTGTCTAGCCTGTGTCTAGCCTGTGTCTAGCTTGCGTCTAGCCTGTGTCTAGCCTGTGTCTAGCCTGTGTCCAGCCTGTGTCTAGCCAGTGTCTAGCCTGTGCCTAGCCAGTGTCTAGCCTGTGCCCAGCCAGTGTCTAGCCTGTGTCTAGCCTGTGTCTAGCCTGTGCCCAGCCAGTGTCTAGCCTGTGTCTAGCCTGTGTCTAGCCTGTGTCTAGCCTGTGTCTAGCCTGTGCCTAGCCAGTTTCTAGCCTGTGTCTAGCCTGTGCTTAGCCAGTGTCTTGTCTGTGCCAAGCCAGTGTCTAGTCTGTGCCAAGCCAGTGTCAAGCCTATGCCTAGCCAGTGTCTAGCCTGTGTCAAGCCTGTGCCTTGCCTGTGACTGGCATGTGCATAGCCTGTGCCTAGCCAGTGTCTAGCCTGTGTCTAGCCTGTGCCTTGCCTGAGACTGGCATGTGTACAGCGTATGCCTAGCCAGTGTCTAGCCTGTGTCTAGCCTGTGCCTAGCCAGTTTCTAGCCCGTGTCTAGCCTGTGCTTAGCCAGTGTCTAGTCTGTGCCAAGCCAGTGTCTAGCCTGTGCCTAGCCAGTGTCTAGCCTGTGTCTAGCCTTTGCCTTGCCTGTGACTGGCATGTGCATAGCCTGTGCCTAGCCAGTGTCTAGCCTGTGTCTAGCCTGTGTCTAGCCTGTGCCTAGCCAGTTTCTAGCCTGTGTCTAGCCTGTGCTTAGCCAGTGTCTAGTCTGTGCCAAGCCAGTGTCTAGCCTGTGCCTAGCCAGTGTCTAGCCTGTGTCTAGCCTTTGCCTTGCCTGTGACTGGCATGTGCATAGACTGTGCCTAGCCAGTGTCTAGCCAGTGCCTAGCCTGTGTCTAGCCTGAGACTGGCATATGCATAGCGTGTGCCTAGCCAGTGTCTAGCCAGTGCCTAGCCTGTGCCTATCCTGTGCCTTGCCAGTGTCTAGCCAGTGCCTAGCCTGTGCCTAGCCTGTGCCTAGCCTGTGTCTAGCCTGTGTCTAGCCTGTGCCTTGCCTGTGACTGGCATGTGCATAGCCTGTGCCTAGCCAGTGTCTAGCCTGTGTCTAGCCTGTGCCTTGCGTGAGACTGGCATGTGCATAGCGTGTGTCTAGCCTGTGTCTAGCCAGTGCCTAGCCTGTCCCTAGCCTGTGCCTAAACTGTGTCCAGCCTGTGGATAGCCTGTGCCTTGCCTGTGACTGGTATGTCCATAGCCTGTATCAGCCAGTGTCTAGCTTGTGTCTAGCCTGTGCCTTGCCTGAAACAGGCATGTGTCTAGCCAGTGCCTAGCCTGTGCCTAGCCAGTGTACAGCCTTTGTCTAGCCTGTGCATAGCCTGTGTATAGCCTGTGCCTAGCCAGTGTATAGCCTCTGTCTAGCCTGTGTCTAATCTGTGTCTAGCCGGTGTCTAGCCGGTGTCGAGCCTGTGCCTAGCCTGTGACTGGCCTGTGCCTAGCCTGTGCCTAGCTTGTGCCTAGCCTGTGCCCAGCCTGTGTCAAGCCTGTGTCTAGCCTCTGCCTAGCCTGTGTCTAGCCTGTGTCTAGCCTGTGTCTAGCCTGTGTCTAGCCTGTGTCTAGCCTGTGACTAGCCTGTGCCTAGCCAGTGTCTAGTCTGTGCCCAGCCTGTGTCGAGCCTGTGTCTAGCCTGTGCCTATCCAGTTTGTAGACTGTGCTTAGCCAGTGTGTAGTCTGTGCCAAGCCAGTGTCTAGCCTGTGTCTAGCATATTTCTAGCCTGTGTCTAGCCTGTGTCTAGCCTGTGTCTAGCCTGTGTCTAGCCTGTGTCTAGCCTGAGTCTAGCCTGTGTCTAGCCTGTGTCTTGCCAGAGACTGGCATGTGCATAGCGTGTGCCTAGCCAGTGTCTAGCCAGTGCCTAGCCTGTGCCTAGCCTGTGCCTAGCCTGTGTCTAGCCTGTGTCTAGCCTGTGCCTTGCCTGTGACTGTCATGTGCATAGCCTGTGCCTAGCCAGTGTCTAGCCTGTGTCTAGCCTGTGCCTTGCCAGAGACTGGCATGTGCATAGCGTGTGCCTAGCCAGTGTCTAGCCAGTGCCTAGCCTGTGCCTAGCCTGTGCCTAGCCAGTGTCTAGCCTGTGTCTAGCCTGTGCCTTGCCTGTGACTGGCATGTGACTGGCATGTGCATAGCCTGTGCCTAGCCAGTGTCTAGCCTGTGTCTAGCCTGTGCCTTGCCTGAGACTGGCATGTGCATAGCGTGTGCCTAGCCAGTGTCCAGCCTGCGTCTAGCCTGTGTCTAGCCTATGTCTAGCCTGTGTCTAGCCTTTGTCTAGCCTGTGCCTAGCCTGTGTCTAGCCTGTGTCTAGCCTGTGCCTTGCCTGAGACAGGCATGTGCATAGCGTGTGCCTAGCCAGTGTCTAGCAAGTGCCTTGCCTGTGCCTAGCCATTGTCTAGCCTTTGTCTAGCCTGTGCATAGCCTGTGTCTAGCCTGTGCCTAGCCAGTGTATAGCCTCTGTCTAGCCTGTGTCTAGTCTGTGTCTAGCCGGTGTCCAGCCGGTGTCTAGCCTGTGCCTAGCCTGTGCCTAGCCTGTGACTGGCCTGTGCCTAGCCTGTGCCTAGTTTGTGCCTAGCCTGTGCCTAGCCTGTGCCTAGCCTGTGCCTAGCCTGTGCCTAGCCTGTGCCTAGCCTGTGGCTAGCCTGTGCCTAGACTATACCTAGCCTGTGTCTAGCCTGTGTCTAGCCTGTGCCTATCCTGTGCCTAGCCTGTGTCTAGCCTGTGCCTTGCCTGTGACTGGCATGTGCATAGCCTGTGCCTAGCCAGTGTCTAGCCTGTGTCTAGCCTGTGCCTTGCCTGAGACTGGCATGTGCATAGCGTGTGCCTAGCCAGTGTCTAGCCAGTGCCTAGCCTGTGCCTAGCCAGTGTCTAGCCTTTGTCTAGCCTGTGTCTAGCCTGTGTCTAGCCTGTGCCTTGCCTGTGACTGGCATGTGAATAGCCTGTGCCTAGCCAGTGCCTAGCCTGTGTCTAGCCTGTGCCTTGCCTTAGACTGGCATGTGCATAGCGTGTGCCTAGCCAGTGTCTAGCCAGTGCCTAGTCTGTGCCTAGCCTGTGCCTAGCCTGTGTCTAGCCTGTGTCTAGCCTGTGTCTAGCCTGTGCCTTGCCTGTGACTGGCATGTGCATAGCCTGTGCCTTGCCAGTGTCTAGGCTGTGCCTAGCCTGTTCCTAGCCTGTGACTGGCCTGTGTCTAGCCTGTGTCTAGCCTGTGTCTAGCCTGTGTCTAGCCTGTGTCTAGCCTGTGTCTAGCCTGTTTCTAGCCTGTGTCTAGCCTGTGTCTAGCCTGTGTCTAGCCTGTGTCTAGCCTGTGCCTAGCCTGTGTCTAGCCTGTGTCTAGCCTGTGTCTAGCCTGTGTCTAGCCTGTGTCTAGCCTGTGCCTGGCCTGTGACTGGCATGTGACTGGCATGTGCATAGCCTGTGCCTAGCCAGTGTCTAGCCTGTGTCTAGCCTGTGCCTTGCCTGAGACTGGCATGTGCATAGCGTGTGCCTAGCCAGTGTCTAGCCTGTGTCTAGCCTGTGCCTTCCCTGAGACTGGCATGTGCATAGCGTGTGCCTAGCCAGTGTCTAGCCTTTGTCTAGCCTGTGCCTTGCCAGAGACTGGCATGTGCATAGCGTGTGCCCAGCCAGTGTCTAGCCAGTGTCCAGCCTGTGCCTAGCCTGTGTCTAGCCTGTGTCTAGCCTGTGTCTAGCCTGTGCCTTGCCTGTGACTGGCATGTGCATAGCCTCTGCCTAGCCAGTGTCTAGCCTGTGTCTAGCCTGTGCCTTGCCTGAGACTGGCATGTGCATAGCGTGTGCCTAGCCAGTGTCTAGCCAGTGCCTAGCCTGTGCCTAGCCTGTTCCTAGCCTGTGCCTAGCCTGTGTCTAGCCTGTGTCTAGCCTGTGCCTTGCCTGTGACTGGCATGTGCATAGCCTGTGCCTAGCCAGAGTCTAGCCTGTGTCTAGCCTGTGCCTTGCCTCAGACAGGCATGTGCATAGCGTGTGCCTAGCCAGTGTCTAGCCAGTGCCTAGCCTGTGCCTAGCCAGTGTCTAGTCTGTGTCTAGCCGGTGTCTAGCCGGTGTCTAGCCTGTGCCTAGCCTGTGCCTAGCCTGTGACTGGCCTGTGCCTAGCCTGTGCCTAGCTTGTGCCTAGCCTGTGCCTAGCTTGTGCCTAGCCTGTGCCTAGCCTGTGCCTAGCCTGTGGCTAGCCTGTGGCTAGCCTGTGCCTAGCCTATGCCTAGCCTGTGTCTAGCCTGTGTCTAGCCTGTGTCCAGCCTGTGTCTAGACTGTGTCTAGCCTGTGTCTAGCCCGTGTCTAGCCTTTGTCTGGCCTGTGTCTAGCCTGTGTCTAGCCTGTCCCTAGCCTGTGTCTAGCCTGTGTTTAGCTTGTGTCAAGCCTGTGTCTAGCCTGTGTCTAGCCTGTGTCTAGCCTGTGTCTAGCCTGTGTCTAGCCTGTGTCTAGCCTGTGTCTAGCCTGTGTCTAGCCTGTGTCTAGCCTGTGTCTAGCCTGTGTCTAGCCTGTGTCTAGCCTGTGTCTAGCCTGTGTCTAGCCTGTGTCTAGCCTTTGTCTAGCCTGTGTCTAGCCTGTGTCTAGCCTGTGTCTAGCCTGCGTCTAGCCTGTGTCTAGCTTGCGTCTAGCCTGTGTCTAGCCTGTGTCTAGCCTGTGTCCAGCCTGTGTCTAGCCAGTGTCTAGCCTGTGCCTAGCCAGTGTCTAGCCTGTGCCCAGCCAGTGTCTAGCCTGTGTCTAGCCTGTGTCTAGCCTGTGCCCAGCCAGTGTCTAGCCTGTGTCTAGCCTGTGTCTAGCCTGTGTCTAGCCTGTGTCTAGCCTGTGTCTAGCCTGTGCCTAGCCAGTTTCTAGCCTGTGTCTAGCCTGTGCTTAGCCAGTGTCTTGTCTGTGCCAAGCCAGTGTCTAGTCTGTGCCAAGCCAGTGTCAAGCCTATGCCTAGCCAGTGTCTAGCCTGTGTCAAGCCTGTGCCTTGCCTGTGACTGGCATGTGCATAGCCTGTGCCTAGCCAGTGTCTAGCCTGTGTCTAGCCTGTGCCTTGCCTGAGACTGGCATGTGCACAGCGTATGCCTAGCCAGTGTCTAGCCTGTGTCTAGCCTGTGCCTAGCCAGTTTCTAGCCTGTGTCTAGCCTGTGCTTAGCCAGTGTCTAGTCTGTGCCAAGCCAGTGTCTAGCCTGTGCCTAGCCAGTGTCTAGCCTGTGTCTAGCCTTTGCCTTGCCTGTGACTGGCATGTGCATAGCCTGTGCCTAGCCAGTGTCTAGCCTGTGTCTAGCCTGTGTCTAGCCTGTGCCTAGCCAGTTTCTAGCCTGTGTCTAGCCTGTGCTTAGCCAGTGTCTAGTCTGTGCCAAGCCAGTGTCTAGCCTGTGCCTAGCCAGTGTCTAGCCTGTGTCTAGCCTTTGCCTTGCCTGTGACTGGCATGTGCATAGCCTGTGCCTAGCCAGTGTCTAGCCTGTGTCTAGCCTGTGCCTTGCCTGAGACTGGCATATGCACAGCGTATGCCTAGCCAGTGTCTAGCCAGTGCCTAGCCTTTGTCTGGCCTGTGCATAGCCAGAGTCTAGCATGTGCCTAGCCAGTGTGTAGCCTCTGTCTAGCCTGTGTCTAGTCTGTGTCTTGACGGTGTCTTGCCGGTGTCTAGCCTGTGTCTAGCCTGTGCCTTGCCTGTGTCTAGCCTGTGTCTACCCTGTGTCTAGCCTGTGCCTAGCCTGTGTCTAGCCTGTGTCTAGCCTGTGTCTAGCCTGTGTCTAGCCTGTGCCTAGCCTTTGTCTAGCCTGTGTCAAGTATGTGCCTAGCCTCTGCCTAGCCTGTACCTAGCCAGTACCTAGCCTGTACCTACCCAGTACCTAGCCTGTACCTAGCCAGTACCTAGCCTGTTCATAGCCAATGTCTAGCCTGTTCATAGCCATTGTCTAGCCTGTGCCTAGCCAGTATCTAGCCTGTGCCTAGCCAGTGTCTAGTCTGTGCCCAGCCTGTGTCAAGCCTGTGTCTAGCCTGTGGCTATCCAGTTTGTAGACTGTGCTTAGCCAGTGTCTAGCCTGTGTCTAGCCTGTGTCTAGCCTGTTTCTAGCCTGTGTCTAGCCTGTGTCTAGCCTGTGTCTAGCCTGTGTCTAGCCTGTGTCTAGCCTGTGTCTAGCCAGTGTCGAGCCTGTGCCCAGCCAGTGTCTAGCCTGTGTCTAGCCTGTGCCTAGCCAGTTTCTAGCCTGTGTCTAGCATGTGCTTAGCCAGTGTCTAGTCTGTGCCAAGCCCGTGTCTAGCCTGTGTCTAGCCTGTGTCTAGCCTGTGCCTTGCCTGTGCCTTGCCTGTGCCTAGCCAGTGTCTAGCCTGTGTCTAGCCTGTGCCTTGCCTGTGACTGGCATGTGCATAGCCTGTGCCTACCCAGTGTCTAGCCTATGTCTAGCCTGTGCCTTGCCTGAGACTGGCATGTGCATAGCGTGTGCCTAGCCTGTGTCTAGCCTGTGTCTAGCCTGTGTCTAGCCTGAGACTGGCATATGCATAGCGTGTGCCTAGCCAGTGTCTAGCCAGTGCCTAGCCTGTGCCTATCCTGTGCCTAGCCAGTGTCTAGCCAGTGCCTAGCCTGTGCCTAGCCTGTGGCTAGCCTGTGTCTAGCCTGTGTCTAGCCTGTGCCTTGCCTGTGCATAGCCTGTGCCTAGCCAGTGTCTAGCCTGTGTCTAGCCTGTGCCTTGCGTGAGACTGGCATGTGCATAGCGTGCGTCTAGCCTGTGTCTAGCCAGTGCCTAGCCTGTCCCTAGCCTGTGCCTAAACTGTGTCCAGCCTGTGGATAGCCTGTGCCTTGCCTGTGACTGGTATGTGCATAGCCTGTATCAGCCAGTGTCTAGCTTGTGTCTAGCCTGTGCCTTGCCTGAAATAGGCATGTGTCTAGCCAGTGCCTAGCCTGTGCCTAGCCAGTGTACAGCCTTTGTCTAGCCTGTGCATAGCCTGTGTATAGCCTGTGCCTAGCCAGTGTATAGCCTCTGTCTAGCCTGTGACTAGCCTGTGCCTAGCCAGTGTCTAGTCTGTGCCCAGCCTGTGTCAAGCCTGTGTCTAGCCTGTGCCTATCCAGTTTGTAGACTGTGCTTAGCCTGTGTGTAGTCTGTGCCAAGCCAGTGTCTAGCCTGTGTCTAGCATGTTTCTAGCCTGTGTCTAGCCTGTGTCTAGCCTGTGTCTAGCCTGTGTCTAGCCTGTGTCTAGCCTGTGTCTAGCCTGTGTCTAGCCTGTGTCTAGCCTGTGCCTAGCCTGTGCCTAGCCAGTGTCTAGCCAGTGCCTAGCTTGTGCATAGCCTGTGCCTAGCCTGTGTCTAGCCTGTGCCTTGCCTGTGACTGGCATGTGCATAGCCTGTGCCTAGCCAGTGTCTAGCCTGTGTCTAGCCTGTGTCTAGCCTGTGCCTTGCCTGTGACTGGCATGTGCATAGCCTGTGCCTAGCCAGTGTCTAGCCTGTGTCTAGCCTGTGTCTAGCCTGTGTCTAGCCTGTGACTAGCCTGTGCCTAGCCAGTGTCTAGTCTGTGCCCAGCCTGTGTCTAGCCGGTGTCTAGCCGGTGTCGAGCCTGTGCCTAGCCTGTGCCTAGCCTGTGACTGGCCTGTGCCTAGCCTGTGCCTAGCTTGTGCCTAGCCTGTGCCTAGCCTGTGGCTAGCCTGTGCCTAGCCTATGCCTAGCCTGTGTCTAGCCTGTGTCTAGCCTGTGTCTAGCCATTGTCTAGCCTGTGTCTAGCCTGTGTCTAGCCTGTGACTAGCCTGTGCCTAGCCAGTGTCTAGTCTGTGCCCAGCCTGTGTCAAGCCTGTGTCTAGCCTGTGCCTATCCAGTTTGTAGACTGTGCTTAGCCAGTGTGTAGTCTGTGCCAAGCCAGTGTCTAGCCTGTGTCTAGCCTGTTTCTAGCCTGTGTCTAGCCTGTGTCTAGCCTGTGTCTAGCCTGTGTCTAGCCTGAGTCTAGCCTGTGTCTAGCCTGTGTCTAGCCTGTGTCTAGCCTGTGCCTAGCCTGTGCCTAGCCAGTGTCTAGCCAGTGCCTAGCTTGTGCATAGCCTGTGCCTAGCCTGTGTCTAGCCTGTGCCTTGCCTGTGACTGGCATGTGCATAGCCTGTGCCTAGCCAGTGTCTAGCCTGTGTCTAGCCTGTGCCTTGCGTGAGACTGGCATGTGCATAGCGTGTGCCTAGCCAGTGTCTAGCCAGTGCCTAGCCTGTGCCTAGCCTGTGCCTAGCCTGTGCCTAGCCTGTGTCCAGCCTCTGTCTAGCCTGTGCCTTGCCTGTGACTGGCATGTACATAGCCTGTATCAGCCAGTGTCTAGCTTGTGTCTAGCCTGTGCCTTGCCTGAGACAGGCATGTGTCTAGCCAGTGCCTACCCTGTGCCTAGCCAGTGTATAGCCTTTGTCTAGCCTGTGCATAGCCTGTGTCTAGCCTGTGCCTAGCCAGTGTATAGCCTCTGTCTAGCCTGTGTCTAGCCTGTGCCTTGCCTGTGACTGGCATGTGCATAGCCTGTGCCTAGCCAGTGTCTAGCCTGTGTCTAGCCTGTGCCTTGCGTGAGACTGGCATGTGCATAGCGTGTGCCTAGCCAGTGTCTAGCCAGTGCCTAGCCTGTGCCTAGCCTGTGCCTAGCCTGTGTCCAGCCTCTGTCTAGCCTGTGCCTTGCCTGTGACTGGCATGTACATAGCCTGTATCAGCCAGTGTCTAGCTTGTGTCTAGCCTGTGCCTTGCCTGAGACAGGCATGTGTCTAGCCAGTGCCTAGCCTGTGCCTAGCCAGTGTATAGCCTTTGTCTAGCCTGTGCATAGCCTGTGTCTAGCCTGTGCCTAGCCAGTGTATAGCCTCTGTCTAGCCTGTGTCTAGTCTGTGTCTAGCCGGTGTCTAGCCGGTGTCTATCCTGTGCCTAGCCTGTGCCTAGCCTGTGCCTAGCCTGTGACTGGCCTGTGCCTAGCCTGTGCCTAGCCTGTGGCTAGCCTGTGCCTAGCCTATGCCTAGCCTGTGTCTAGCCTGTGTCTAGCCTGTGTCTAGCCTCTGTCTAGCCTGTGTCTAGCCTGTGTCTAGCCTGTGTCTAGCCTGTGTCTAGCCTGTGTCTAGCCTGTGTCTAGCCTGTGTCTAGCCTGTGTCTAGCCTCTGTCTAGCCTGTGTCTAGCCTGTGTCTAGCCTGTGTCTAGCCTGTGTCTAGCCTGTGTCTAGCCTGTGTCTAGCCTGTGTCTAGCCCGTGTCTGGCCTTTGTCTAGCCTGTGTCTAGCCTGTGTCTAGCATGTGTCTAGCCTGTGTCTAGCCTGTGTCTAGCATGTGTTTAGCTTGTGTCAAGCCTGTGTCTAGCCTGTTTCTGGCCTGTGTCTAGCCTGTGTCTAGCCTGTGTCTAGCCTGTGTCTAGCCTGTGTCTAGCCTGTGTCTAGCCTGTGTCTAGCCTGTGTCTAGCCTGTGTCTAGCCTGTGTCTAGCCTGTGTCTAGCCTGTGTCTAGCCTGTGTCTAGCCTGTGTCTAGCCTGTGCCTAGCCTGTGCCTAGCCTGTGCCTAGCCTGTGCCTAGCCTGTGCCTAGCCTGTGTCTAGCCTGTGCATTGCCTGAGACAGGCATGTGCATAGCGTATGCCTAGCCAGTGTCTAGCCAGTGTCTAGCCAGTGCCTAGCCTGTGCCTAGCCTGTGCCTAGCCAGTGTCTAGCCTGTGTCTAGCCTGTGTCTAGCCTGTGTCTAGCCTGTGTCTAGCCTGTGTCTAGCCAGTGTCTAGCCTGTGTCTAGCCTGTGTCTAGCCTTTGTCTAGCCTGTGTCTAGACTGTGTCTAGCCTGTGTCTAGCCTGTGTCTAGCCTGTGTCTAGCCTGTGTCTAGCTTGTGTCTAGCCTGTGTCTAGCCTGTGTCTAGCCTGTGCCTAGCCAGTGTCTAGCCTGTGCCTAGCCAGTGTCTAGCCTGTGCCCAGCCAGTGTCTAGCCTGTGCCTAGCCAGTTTCTAGCCTGTGTCTAGCCTGTGCTTAGCCAGTGTCTAGTCTGTGCCAACCCAGTGTCTAGCCTGTGCCTAGCCAGTGTCCAGCCTGTGTCTAGCCTGTGCCTTGCCTGTGACTGGCATGTGCATAGCCTGTGCCTAGCCAGTGTGTAGCCTGTGTCTAGCCTGTGCCTTGCCTGAGACTGGCATGTGCACAGCGTATCCCTAGCTCGTGTCTAGCCTGTGTCTAGCCTGTGTCTAGCCTGTGTCTAGCCTGTGTCTAGCCTGTGTCTAGCCTGTGTCTAGCCTGTGTCTAGCCTGTGTCTAGCCTGTGTCTAGCCTGTGTCATGCCTGTGTCTAGCCTGTGTCTAGCCTGTGCCTTGCCTGAGACTGGCATGTGCATAGCGTGTGCCTAGCCAGTGTCTAGCCTGAGTCTAGCCTGTGCCTTGCCAGAGACTGGCATGTGCATAGCGTGTGCCTAGCCAGTGTCTAGCTAGTGCCTAGCCTGTGCCTAGCCTGTGTCTAGTCTGTGTCTAGCCGGTGTCTAGCCGGTGTCTAGACGGTGTCTAGCCTGTGCCTAGCCTGTGCCTAGCCTGTGTCTAGCCTGTGTCTAGCCTGTATCTAGCCTGTGTCTAGCCTGTGTCTAGCCTGTGTCTAGCCTGTGTCTAGCCTGTGTCATGCCTGTGTCTAGCCTGTGTCTAGCCTGTGTCTAGCCTGTGCCTAGCCAGTGTCTAGCCTGTGTCTAGCCTGTGCCTTGCCTGTGACTGGCATGTGACTGGCATGTGCATAGCCTGTGCCTAGCCAGTGTCTAGCCTGTGTCTAGCCTGTGCCTTGCCTGAGACTGGCATGTGCATAGCGTGTGCCTAGCCAGTGTCTAGCCTGAGTCTAGCCTGTGCCTTGCCAGAGACTGGCATGTGCATAGCGTGTGCCTAGCCAGTGTCTAGCTAGTGCCTAGCCTGTGCCTAGCCTGTGTCTAGCCTGTGCCTTTCCTGTGACTGGCATGTGACTGGCATGTGCATAGCCTGTGCCTTGCCAGTGTCTAGCCTGTGTCTAGCCTGTGCCTTGCCTGAGACTGGCATGTGCATAGCGTGTGCCTAGCCAGTGTCTAGCCTGTGTCTAGCCTGTGCCTTGCCAGAGACTGGCATGTGCATAGCGTGTGCCTAGCCAGTGTCTCACCTGTGCCTAGCTTGTGCCTAGCCTGTGCCTAGCCTGTGTCTAGCCTGTGCCTTGCCAGAGACTGGCAAGTGCATAGCGTGTGCCTAGCCAGTGCCTAACCTGTGCCTAGCCTGTGTCTAGCCTGTGTCTAGCCTATGCCTTGCCTGTGACTGGCATCTGCATAGCCTGTGCCTAGCCAGTGTCTAGCCTGTGTCTAGCCTGTGCCTTGCGTGAGACTGGCATGTGCATAGCGTGTGCCTAGCCAGTGCCTAGCCTGTGCCTAGCCTGTGCCTAGCCTGTGTCTAGCCTGTGTCTAGCCTGTGCCTTGCCTGTGACTGGCATGTGCATAGCGTGTGCCTAGCCAGTGTCTAGCCTGTGTCTAGCCTGTGTCTAGCCTGTGCCTAGCCAGTGTCTAGCCTGTGTCTAGCCTGTGCCTTGCCTGTGACTGGCATGTGACTGGCATGTGCATAGCCTGTGCCTAGCCAGTGTCTAGCCTGTGTCTAGCCTGTGCCTTGCCTGAGACTGGCATGTGCATAGCGTGTGCCTAGCCAGTGTCTAGCCTGAGTCTAGCCTGTGCCTTGCCAGAGACTGGCATGTGCATAGCGTGTGCCTAGCCAGTGTCTAGCTAGTGCCTAGCCTGTGCCTAGCCTGTGTCTAGCCTGTGCCTTGCCTGTGACTGGCATGTGACTGGCATGTGCATAGCCTGTGCCTTGCCAGTGTCTAGCCTGTGTCTAGCCTGTGCCTTGCCTGAGACTGGCATGTGCATAGCGTGTGCCTAGCCAGTGTCTAGCCTGTGTCTAGCCTGTGCCTTGCCAGAGACTGGCATGTGCATAGCGTGTGCCTAGCCAGTGTCTCACCTGTGCCTAGCTTGTGCCTAGCCTGTGCCTAGCCTGTGTCTAGCCTGTGCCTTGCCAGAGACTGGCAAGTGCATAGCGTGTGCCTAGCCAGTGCCTAACCTGTGCCTAGCCTGTGTCTAGCCTGTGTCTAGCCTATGCCTTGCCTGTGACTGGCATGTGCATAGCCTGTGCCTAGCCAGTGTCTAGCCTGTGTCTAGCCTGTGCCTTGCGTGAGACTGGCATGTGCATAGCGTGTGCCTAGCCAGTGCCTAGCCTGTGCCTAGCCTGTGCCTAGCCTGTGTCTAGCCTGTGTCTAGCCTGTGCCTTGCCTGTGACTGGCATGTGCATAGCGTGTGCCTAGCCAGTGTCTAGCGTGTGTCTAGCCTGTGCCTTGCCTGAGACAGGCATGTGTCTAGCCAGTGCCTAGCCTGTGCCTAGCCAGTGTATAGCCTTTGTCTAGCCTGTAGCATAGCCTGTGTCTAGCCTGTGCCTAGCCAGTGTATAGGCTCTGTCT
>JAEIFO010001357.1:0-13106 GCA_018903695.1 Zaprionus gabonicus | reverse complement strand
TAGCCTGTGTCTAGCCTGTGTCTAGCCTGTGCCTGGCCTGTGCCTAGCCTGTGCCTAGCCTGTGCCTAGCCTGTGCCTAGCCTGTGCCTAGCCTGTGCCTAGCCTGTGTAACTGCTGCCTAGCCTGTGTCTAGCCTGTGTCTAGCCTGTGTCTAGCCTGTGTCTAGCCTGTGTCTAGCCTGTGTTTAGCCTGTGTCTAGCCTTTGTCTAGCCTGTGTCTAGCCTGTGTCTAGCCAGTGCCTAGCCAGTGCCTAGCCTGTGCCTAGCCAGTGTCTAGCCTTTGTCTAGCCTGTGCATAGCCAGAGTTTAGCCTGTGCCTAGCCAGTGTATAGCCTGTGCCTAGCCTGTGCCTAGCCTGTGTCTAGCCTGTGTCTAGCCTGTGTCTTAGCCTGTGTCTAGCCTGTGCCTAGCCTGTGTCTAGCCTGTGTCTAGCCAGTGTCTAGCCTGTGCCTAGCCCTGTGCCTAGCCTGTGCCTAGCCTGTGCCTAGCCTGTGCCTAGCCTGTGCCTAGCCTATGCCTAGCCTGTGCCTAGCCTGTGCCTAGCCTGTGCCTAGCCTGTGTCTAGCCTGTGTCTAGCCTGTGTCTAGCCTGTGTCTAGCCTGTGTCTAGCCTGTGTCTAGCCTGTGTCTAGCCTGTGTCTAGCCTGTGTCTAGCCTGTGTCTAGCCTGTGTCTAGCCAGTGCCTAGCCTGTGTCTAGCCTGTGTCTAGCCTGTGTCTAGCCTGTGCCTAGCCTGTGTCTAGCCTGTGCCTAGCCTGTGTCTAGCCTGTGTCTAGCCTGTGTCTAGCCTGTGCCTAGCCTGTGTCTAGCCTGTGCCTAGCCAGTGTCTAGCCTGTGCCTAGCCAGTGTCTAGCCTGTGCCTAGCCAGTGCCTAGCCTGTGCCTAGCCCAGTGCCTAGCCTGTGCCTAGCCTGTGCCTAGCCTGTGCCTAGCCTGTGTCTAGCCTGTGCCTAGCCTGTGCCTAGCCTGTGCCTAGCCTGTGCCTAGCCTGTGCCTAGCCTGTGCCTAGCCTGTGCCTAGCCTGTGCCTAGCCTGTGCCTAGCCTGTGCCTAGCCTGTGCCTAGCCTGTGTCTAGCCTGTGCCTAGCCTGTGTCTAGCCTGTGCCTAGCCTGTGCCTAGCCTGTGCCTAGCCAGTGCCTAGCCAGTGTCTAGCCTGTGCCTAGCCAGTGTCTAGCCTGTGCCTAGCCTGTGTCTAGCCTGTGTCTAGCCTGTGTCTAGCCTGTGCCTAGCCTGTGTCTAGCCTGTGCCTAGCCTGTGCCTAGCCTGTGCCTAGCCTGTGCCTAGCCTGTGCCTAGCCTGTGTCTAGCCTGTGCCTAGCCTGTGCCTAGCCTGTGCCTAGCCTGTGCCTAGCCTGTGCCTAGCCTGTGCCTAGCCTGTGCCTAGCCTGTGCCTAGCCTGTGCCTAGCCTGTGCCTAGCCTGTGCCTAGCCTGTGCCTAGCCTGTGCCTAGCCTGTGCCTAGCCTGTGCCTAGCCTGTGCCTAGCCTGCCTAGCCCAGTGTCTAGCCTGTGTCTAGCCTGTGCCTAGCCTGTGTCTAGCCTGTGCCTAGCCTGTGCCTAGCCTGTGCTCTAGCCTGTGCCTAGCCTGTGCCTAGCCTGTGCCTAGCCTGTGCCTAGCCTGTGCCTAGCCTGTGCCTAGCCTGTGCCTAGCCTGTGCCTAGCCTGTGTCTAGCCTGTGCCTAGCCTGTGCCTAGCCTGTGCTAGCCTGTGCCTAGCCTGTGCCTAGCCTGTGCCTGCCGCTGCTAGCCTGTGCCCTAGCCTGTGCCTAGCCTGTGCCTAGCCTGTGCCTAGCCTGTGCCTAGCCAGTGTCTGCCTGTGCTAGCCTGTGCCTAGCCTGTGCCTAGCCTGTGCCTAGCCTGTGCCTAGCCTGTGTCTAGCCTGTGTCTAGCCTGTGTCTAGCCTGTGTCTAGCCAGTGTCTGCAGCCTGTGTACTAGCCTGTGTCTAGCCTGTGTCTAGCCTGTGTCTAGCCTGTGTCTAGCCTGTGTCTAGCCTGTGTCTAGCCTGTGTCTAGCCTGTGTCTAGCCTGTGTCTAGCCTGTGTCTAGCCTGTGTCTAGCCTGTGTCTAGCATGTGCCTAGCATCTGCCTAGCCTGTACCTAGCCAATGCCTAGCCTGTACCTAGCCAGTACCTAGCCAGTACCTAGCCTGTGACTGGCATGTGCATAGCCTGTGCTAACCTGTGCCTAGCCTCTGTCTAGCCTATGTCTAGCCTGTGTCTAGCCTGTGTCTAGCCTGTGTCTAGCCTGTGTCTAGCCTGTATCTAGCCTGTATCTAGCCTCTGTCTAGCCTGTGTCTAGCCTGTGTCTAGCCTGTGTCTAGACTGTGTCTAGCCTGTGTCTAGCCTGTGTCTAGCCTGTGTCTTGCCTGTGTCTTGCCTGTGTCTAGCCTGTGTCTAGCCTGTGTCTAGCCTGTGTCCAACCTGTGTATAGCCTGTGTCTAGCCTGTGTCTAGCCTGTGTCTAGCCTGTGTCTAGCCTGTGTCTAGCCAGTGCCTAGCCTGAGCCTAGCCAGTGTCTAGCCTTTGTCTAGCCTGTGCATAGCCAGAGTCTAGCCTGTGCCTAGCCAGTGTATAGCCTCTGTCTAGCCTGTGTCTTGTCTGTGTCTTGACGGTGTCTAGCCTGTGCTTAGCCTGTGTCTTGACGGTGTCTAGCCTGTGCTTAGCCTGTGCCAAGCCTGTGCCTAGCCTTTGCCTAGCCTGTGCCTAGCCAGTGCCTAGCCTGTGCCTAGCCTGTGCCTAGCCTGTGCCTAGCTTGTGCCTAGCCTGTGCCTAGCCTGTGCCTAGCCACTGCCTAGCCTGTGCCTAGCCTGTGCCTAGCCTGTGCCTAGCCTGTGCCTAGCATGTGCCTAGCCTGTTCCTAGCCTGTGTCTAGCCTGTGTCTAGCCTGTGTATAGCCTGTGTCTAGCCTATGTCTAGCCTGTGTCTAGCCTGTATCTAGCTTGTGTCTAGCCTGTGTCTAGCCTGTGTCTAGCCTGTGTCTAGCCTGTGTCTAGCCTGTGTCTAGCCTGTGTCTAGCCTGTGTCTAGCCTGTGTCTAGCCTGTGTCTAGCCTGTGTCTAGCCTGTGTCTAGCCTGTGTCTAGCCTGTGTCTAGCCTGTGTCTAGCCTGTGTCTAGCCTGTGTCTAGCCTGTGTCTAGCCTGTGTCTAGCCTGTGTCTAGCCAGTGCCTAGCCAGTGCCTAGCCTGTGCCTAGCCAGTGTCTAGCCTTTGTCTAGCCTGTGCATAGCCAGAGTTTAGCCTGTGCCTAGCCAGTGTATAGCCTGTGCCTAGCCAGTTTCTAGCCAGTTTCTAGCCTGTGTCTAGCCTGTGCTTAGCCAGTGTCTAGTCTGTGCCAAGCCAGTGTCTAGCCTGTGTCTAGCCTGTGCCTGGCCTGTTCCTAGCCTGTGCCTAGCTTGTGCCTAGCCAGTGCCTAGCCTATGCCTAGCCTGTGCCTAGCCTGTGCCTAGCCTGTGCCTAGCCTGTGCCTAGCCTGTGCCTAGCCTGTGCCTAGCCTGTGCCTAGCCTGTGCCTAGCCTGTGCCTAGCCTGTGCCTAGCCTGTGCCTAGCCTGTGCCTAGCCTGTGCCTAGCCTGTGCCTAGCCTGTTTCTAGCCTGTCTCTAGCCTGTGCCTTGCCTGAGACAGGCATGTGCATAGCGTTTGCCTTGCCAGTGTCTAGCCAGTGCCTAGCCTGTGCCTAGCCAGTGTCTAGCCTGTGCATAGCCTGTGTCTAGCCTGTGCCTAGCCAGTTTCTAGCCTGTGTCTAGCCTGTGCTTAGCCAGTGTCTAGTCTGTGCCAAGCCAGTGTCTAGCCTGGGCCTAGGCAGTGTCTAGCCTGTGTCTAGCCTGTGTCTAGCCTGTGCCTTGCCTGTGACTGGCATATGCATAGCCTGTGCCTAGCCAGTGTCTAGCCTGTGTCTAGCCTGTGCCTTGCCTAGCCTATGCCTAGCCTGTGTCTAGCCTGTGTCTAACCTGTGTCTAGCCAGTGCCTAGCCTGTGCCTAGCCAGTGTCTAGCCTGTGTCTAGCCTGTGCCTTGCCTGTGCCTTGCCCCTGACTGGCATGTGCATAGCCTGTGCTAACCTGTGCTAACCTGTGCCTAGCCTCTGTCTAGCCTATGTCTAGCCTGTGTCTAGCCTGTGTATAGCCTCTGTCTAGCCTATGTCTAGCCTGTGTCTAGCCTGTGTCTAGCCTGTATCTAGCCTCTGTCTAGCCTGTGTCTAGCCTGTGTCTTGCCTGTGTCTAGCCTGTGTCTAGCCTGTGTCTAGCCTATGTCTAGCCTGTGTCTAGCCTGTGTCTAGCCTGTGTCTAGCCTGTGTCTAGCCTGTGTCTAGCCTGTGTCTAGCCTGTGTCTAGCCTGTGTCCAGCCTGTGTATAGCCTGTGTCTAGCCTGTGTCTAGCCTGTGTCTAGCCTGTGTCTAGCCTGTGTCCAGCCTGTGTATAGCCTGTGTCTAGCCTTTGTCTAGCCTGTGCATAGCCAGAGTCTAGCCTGCGCCTAGCCAGTGTATAGCCTCTGTCTAGCCTGTGTCTTGTCTGTGTCTTGACGGTGTCTAGCCTGTGCTTAGCCTGTGCCAAGCCTGTGCCTAGCCTTTGCCTAGCCTGTGCCTAGCCAGTGTCTAGCCTGTGCCTAGCCTGTGCCTAGCCTGTGCCTAGCTTGTGGCTAGCCTGTGCCTAGCCTGTGCCTAGCTTGTGCCTAGCCTGTGCCTAGCCTGTGCCTAGCCTCTGCCTAGCCTGTGCCTAGCCTGTGCCTAGCCTGTGCCTAGCCTGTGCCTAGCCTGTGCCTAGCCTGTGCCTAGCCTGTGCCTAGCCTGTGCCTAGCCTGTGCCTAGCCTGTGCCTAGCCTGTGCCTAGCCTGTGCCTAGCCTGTGCCTAGCATGTGCCTAGCCTGTTCCTAGCCTGTGTCTAGCCTGTGTCTAGCCTGTGTATAGCCTGTGTCGAGCCTATGTCTAGCCTGTGTCTAGCCTGTATCTAGCTTGTGTCTAGCCTGTGTCTAGCCTGTGTCTAGCCTGTGTCTAGCCTGTGTCTAGCCTGTGTCTAGCCTGTGTCTAGCCTGTGTCTAGCCTGTGCTTAGCCTGTGTCTAGCCTTTGTCTAGCCTGTGTCTAGCCTGTGTCTAGCCAGTGCCTAGCCAGTGCCTAGCCTGTGCCTAGCCAGTGCCTAGCCTGTGCCTAGCCTGTGCCTAGCCTGTGCCTAGCATGTGCCTAGCCTGTTCCTTGCCTGTGTCTAGCCTGTGTCTAGCCTGTGTCTAGCCTGTGTATAGCCTGTGTCTAGCCTATGTCTAGCCTGTGTCTAGCCTGTATCTAGCTTGTGTCTAGCCTGTGTCTAGCCTGTGTCTAGCCTGTGTCTAGCCTGTGTCTAGCCTGTGTCTAGCCTGTGTCTAGCCTGTGCCTAGCCTGTGCCTAGCCTGTGCCTAGCCTGTGTCTAGCCTGTGTCTAGCCAGTGCCTAGCCAGTGCCTAGCCTGTGCCTAGCCAGTGTATAGCCTGTGCCTAGCCAGTTTCTAGCCAGTTTCTAGCCTGTGTCTAGCCTGTGCTTAGCCAGTGTCTAGTCTGTGCCAAGCCAGTGTCTAGCCTGTGCCTAGGCAGTGTCTAGCCTGTGTCTAGCCTGTGCCTGGCCTGTTCCTAGCCTGTGCCTAGCTTGTGCCTAGCCTGTGCCTAGCCTATGCCTAGCCTGTGCCTAGCCTATGCCTAGCCTGTGCCTAGCCTGTGCCTAGCCTGTGCCTAGCCTGTGCCTAGCCTGTGCCTAGCCTGTGCCTAGCCTGTGCCTAGCCTGTGCCTAGCCTGTGCCTAGCCTGTGCCTAGCCTGTTTCTAGCCTGTCTCTAGCCTGTGCCTTGCCTGAGACAGGCATGTGCATAGCGTTTGCCTTGCCAGTGTCTAGCCAGTGCCTAGCCTGTGCCTAGCCAGTGTCTAGCCTGTGCATAGCCTGTGTCTAGCCTGTGCCTAGCCAGTTTCTAGCCTGTGTCTAGCCTGTGCTTAGCCAGTGTCTAGTCTGTGCCAAGCCAGTGTCTAGCCTGTGCCTAGGCAGTGTCTAGCCTGTGTCTAGCCTGTGCCTTGCCTGTGACTGGCATATGCATAGCCTGTGCCTAGCCAGTGTCTAGCCTGTGTCTAGCCTGTGCCTTGCCTAGCCTATGCCTAGCCTTTGTCTAGCCTGTGTCTAGCCTGTGTCTAGCCAGTGCCTAGCCTGTGCCTAGCCAGTGTCTAGCCTGTGTCTAGCCTGTGCCTTGCCTGTGCCTTGCCTGTGACTGGCATGTGCATAGCCTGTGCTAACCTGTGCCTAGCCTCTGTCTAGCCTATGTCTAGCCTGTGTCTAGCCTGTGTATAGCCTCTGTCTAGCCTATGTCTAGCCTGTGTCTAGCCTGTGTCTAGCCTGTATCTAGCCTCTGTCTAGCCTGTGTCTAGCCTGTGTCTTGCCTGTGTCTAGCCTGTGTCTAGCCTGTGTCTAGCCTGTGTCTAGCCTGTGTCTAGCCTGTGTCTAGCCTGTGTCCAGCCTGTGTATAGCCTGTGTCTAGCCAGTGTCTAGCCTGTGTCTAGCCTGTGTCTAGCCAGTGCCTAGCCTGAGCCTAGCCAGTGTCTAGCCTTTGTCTAGCCTGTGCATAGCCAGAGTCTAGCCTGCGCCTAGCCAGTGTATAGCCTCTGTCTTGCCTGTGTCTTGTCTGTGTCTTGACGGTGTCTAGCCTGTTCTTAGCCTGTGCCAAGGCTGTGCCTAGCCTTTGCCTAGCCTGTGCCTAGCCAGTGCCTAGCCTGTGCCTAGCCCGTGCCTAGCCTGTGCCTAGCCTCTGCCTAGCCTGTGCCTAGCCTGTGCCTAGCCTGTGCCTAGCCTGTGCCTAGCCTGTGCCTAGCCTGTGCCTAGCCTGTGCCTAGCATGTGCCTAGCCTGTGTCTAGCCTGAGTCTAGCCTGTGTCTAGCCTGTGTCCAACCTGTGTCTAGCTTGTGTCTAGCCTGTGTCTAGCCTGTGTCTAGCCTGTGTCTAGCCTGTAACTAGCCTGTGTCTAGCCTGTGTCTAGCCTGAGTCTAGCCTGTGTCTAGCATGTGTCTAGCATGTGCCTAGCCTTTGCCTAGCCTGTACCTAGCCAGTGCCTAGCGTGTACCTAGCCAGTACCTAGCCTGTACCTAGCCAGTGCCTAGCCTGTACCTACCCAGTGTATAGCCTGTGCCTAGCCAGTGTCTAGCCTGTGCCTAGCCAGTGTCTAGCCTGAGCCTAGCTAGTGTCTAGCCTGTGCCCAGCCAGTGTCTAGCCTGTGTCTAGCCTGTGCCTAGCCAGTTTCTAGCCTGTGTCTAGCCTGTGCTTAGCCAGTGTCTAGTCTGTGCCAAGCCAGTGTCTAGCCTGTGCCTAGCCAGTGTCTAGCCTGTGTCTAGCCAGTGCCTAGCCTGAGACAAGCATGTGCATAGCGTGTGCCTAGCCAGTGTCTAGCCAGAGTCTAGCCTGTGCCTAGCCAGTGTGTAGCCTCTGTCTAGCATGTGTCTAGTCTGTGTCTTGACGGTGTCTAGCCGGTGGCTAGTCGGTGTCTAGCCTGTGCCTGGCCTGTGCCTAGCCTGTGCCTAGCTTGTGCCTAGCCTGTGCCTAGCCTGTGCCTAGCCTGTGCCTAGCCTGTGCCTAGCCTGTGCCTAGCCTGTGCCTAGCGTGTGCCTAGCCTGTGCCTAGCCTGTGCCTAGCCTGTGCCTAGACTGTGCCTAGCCTGTGCCTAGCCTGTGCCTAGCCTGTGCCTAGCCTGTGCCTAGCCTGTGCCTAGCCTATGCCTAGCCTGTGTCTAGCCTGTGTCTAGCCTGTGTCTAGCCTTTGTCTAGCCTGTGTCTAGCCTGTGTCTATCCTGTGTCTAGCCTGTGTCTATCCTGTGTCTAGCCTGTGCCTAGCCAGTGTCTAGCCTGTGCCTAGCCTGTGCCTAGCCAGTGTCTAGCCTGTGCCTAGCCAGTGTCTTGCCTGTGCCAAGCCAGTGTCTAGCCTGTGTCTAGCCTGTGCCTAGCCAGTTTCTAGCCTGTGTCTATCCTGTGTCTAGCCTGTGCTTAGCCAGTGTCTAGTCTGTGCCTAGGCAGTGTCTAGCCTGTTCCCAGCCAGTGTCTAGCCTGTGTCTAGCCTGTGTCTAGCCTGTGTCTAGACTGTGTCTAGCCTGTGTCTAGCCTGTGTCTAGCCTGTGTCTAGCCTGTGTCTAGCCTGTGTCTAGTCTGTCTAGCCTGTGTCTAGCCTGTGTCTATCCTGTGTCTAGCCTGTGTCTATCATGTGTCTAGCCTGTGTCTAGCCTGTGCTTAGCCAGTGTCTAGTCTGTGCCAAGCCAGTGTCTAGCCTGTGCCTAGCCAGTGTCTAGCCTGTGTCTAGCCTGTGCCTGGCCTGTGACTGGCATGTGTATAGCCTGTGCCTAGCCTCTGCCTAGCCTGTACCTAGCCAGTGCCTAGCCTGTACCTAGCCAGTACCTAGCCTGTACCTAGCCAATGTATAGCCTGTACCTAGCCAATGTATAGCCTGTGCCTAGCCAGTGTCTAGCCTGTACCTAGCCAGTGTCTAGCCTGTGCCTAGCCATAGTCTAGCCTGTGCCCAGCCAGTGTCTAGCCTGTTTCTGGCCTGTGCCTTGCCTGTGACTGGTATATGCATAGCCTGTGCCTAGCCAGTGTCTAGCCTGTGCCTAGCCTTTGCCTAGCCAGTACCTAGCCAGTGTCGAGCCTGTTCCCAGCCAGTGTCTAGCCTGTGTCTAGCCTGTGTCTAGCCTGTGCCTAGCCAGTTTCTAGCCTGTGTCTAGCCTGTGCTTAGCCAGTGTCTAGTCTGTGCCAAGCCAGTGTCTAGCCTGTGCCTAGGCAGTGTCTACCCTGTGTCTAGCCTGTGTCTAGCCTGTGCCTTGCCTGTGACTGGCATATGCATAGCCTGTGCCTAGCCAGTGTCTAGCCTGTGTCTAGCCTGTGCCTTGCCTAGCCTATGCCTAGCCTGTGTCTAGCCTGTGTCTAGCCTGTGTCTAGCCAGTGCCTAGCCTGTGCCTAGCCAGTGTCTAGCCTGTGTCTAGCCTGTGCCTTGCCTGTGACTGGCATGTGCATAGCCTGTGCTAACCTGTGCCTAGCCTCTGTCTAGCCTATGTCTAGCCTGTGTCTAGCCTGTGTATAGCCTCTGTCTAGCCTATGACTAGCCTGTGTCTAGCCTGTGTCTAGCCTGTATCTAGCCTCTGTCTAGCCTGTGTCTAGCCTGTGTCTTGCCTGTGTCTAGCCTGTGTCTAGCCTGTGTCTTGCCTGTGTCTAGCCTGTGTCTAGCCTGTGTCTAGCCTGTGTCTAGCCTGTGTCTAGCCT
This sequence comes from Zaprionus gabonicus, assembly GCA_018903695.1. NCBI lineage: Eukaryota > Metazoa > Arthropoda > Insecta > Diptera > Drosophilidae > Zaprionus > Zaprionus gabonicus. The sequence continues at coordinate 3,885 of JAEIFO010001357.1, read as the reverse complement.
GTGTCTAGCCTGTGTCTAGCCTGTGTCTAGCCTGTGTCCAGCCTGTGTATAGCCTGTGTCTAGCCAGTGTCTAGCCTGTGTCTAGCCTGTGTCTAGCCAGTGCCTAGCCTGAGCCTAGCCAGTGTCTAGCCTTTGTCTAGCCTGTGCATAGCCAGAGTCTAGCCTGCGCCTAGCCAGTGTATAGCCTCTGTCTAGCCTGTGTCTTGTCTGTGTCTTGACGGTGTCTAGCCTGTTCTTAGCCTGTGCCAAGGCTGTGCCTAGCCTTTGCCTAGCCTGTGCCTAGCCAGTGCCTAGCCTGTGCCTTGCCCGTGCCTAGCCTGTGCCTAGCCTCTGCCTAGCCTGTGCCTAGCCTGTGCCTAGCCTGTGCCTAGCCTGTGCCTAGCCTGTGCCTAGCCTGTGCCTAGCCTGTGCCTAGCCTGTGCCTAGCCTGTGCCTAGCATGTGCCTAGCCTGTGCCTAGCATGTGCCTAGCCTGTGTCTAGCCTGAGTCTAGCCTGTGTCTAGCCTGTGTCCAACCTGTGTCTAGCTTGTGTCTAGCCTGTGTCTAGCCTGTGTCTAGCCTGTGTCTAGCCTGTAACTAGCCTGTGTCTAGCCTGTGTCTAGCCTGAGTCTAGCCTGTGTCTAGCATGTGTCTAGCATGTGCCTAGCCTTTGCCTAGCCTGTACCTAGCCAGTGCCTAGCGTGTACCTAGCCAGTACCTAGCCTGTACCTGGCCAGTGCCTAGCCTGTACCTACCCAGTGTATAGCCTGTGCCTAGCCAGTGTCTAGCCTGTGCCTAGCCAGTGTCTAGCCTGTGCCTAGCTAGTGTCTAGCCTGTGCCCAGCCAGTGTCTAGCCTGTGTCTAGCCTGTGCCTAGCCAGTTTCTAGCCTGTGTCTAGCCTGTGCTTAGCCAGTGTCTAGTCTGTGCCAAGCCAGTGTCTAGCCTGTGCCTAGCCAGTGTCTAGCCTGTGTCTAGCCAGTGCCTAGCCTGTGCCTTGCCTGTGACTGGCATATGCATAGCCTGTGCCTAGCCAGAGTCTAGCCTGTGCCTAGCCAGTGTGTAGCCTCTGTCTAGCATGTGTCTAGTCTGTGTCTTGACGGTGTCTAGCCGGTGGCTAGTCGGTGTCTAGCCTGTGCCTGGCCTGTGCCTAGCCTGTGCCTAGCTTGTGCCTAGCCTGTGCCTAGCCTGTGCCTAGCCTGTGCCTAGCCTGTGCCTAGCCTGTGCCTAGCGTGTGCCTAGCCTGTGCCTAGCCTGTGCCTAGCCTGTGCCTAGCCTGTGCCTAGCCTGTGCCTAGCCTGTGCCTAGCCTGTGCCTAGCCTGTGCCTAGCCTGTGCCTAGCCTATGCCTAGCCTGTGTCTAGCCTGTGTCTAGCCTGTGTCTAGCCTTTGTCTAGCCTGAGTCTAGCCTGTGTCTATCCTGTGTCTAGCCTGTGTCTATCCTGTGTCTAGCCTGTGCCTAGCCAGTGTCTAGCCTGTGCATAGCCTGTGCCTAGCCAGTGTCTAGCCTGTGCCTAGCCAGTGTCTTGCCTGTGCCAAGCCAGTGTCTAGCCTGTGTCTAGCCTGTGCCTAGCCAGTTTCTAGCCTGTGTCTAGCCTGTGTCTAGCCTGTGCTTAGCCAGTGTCTAGTCTGTGCCTAGCCAGTGTCTAGCCTGTTCCCAGCCAGTGTCTAGCCTGTGTCTAGCCTGTGTCTAGCCTGTGTCTAGACTGTGTCTAGCCTGTGTCTAGCCTGTGTCTAGCCTGTGTCTAGTCTGTCTAGCCTGTGTCTAGCCTGTGTCTATCCTGTGTCTAGCCTGTGTCTATCATGTGTCTAGCCTGTGTCTAGCCTGTGCTTAGCCAGTGTCTAGTCTGTGCCAAGCCAGTGTCTAGCCTGTGCCTAGCCAGTGTCTAGCCTGTGTCTAGCCTGTGCCTGGCCTGTGACTGGCATGTGTATAGCCTGTGCCTAGCCTCTGCCTAGCCTGTACCTAGCCAGTGCCTAGCCTGTACCTAGCCAGTACCTAGCCTGTACCTAGCCAATGTATAGCCTGTACCTAGCCAATGTATAGCCTGTGCCTAGCCAGTGTCTAGCCTGTGCCTAGCCAGTGTCTAGCCTGTGCCTAGCCATAGTCTAGCCTGTGCCCAGCCAGTGTCTAGCCTGTTTCTGGCCTGTGCCTTGCCTGTGACTGGTATATGCATAGCCTGTGCCTAGCCAGTGTCTAGCCTGTGCCTAGCCTTCTTAGCCAAGTACCTAGCCAGTGTCGAGCCTGTTCCCAGCCGTCTACCTGTGTCTAGCCTGTGTCTAGCCTGTGTCTAGCCTGTGCCTAGCCAGTTTCTAGCCTGTGTCTAGCCTGTGCTTAGCCAGTGTCTAGTCTGTGCCAAGCCAGTGTCTAGCCTGTGCCTAGGCAGTGTCTAGCCTGTGTCTAGCCTGTGTCTAGCCTGTGCCTTGCCTGTGACTGGCATATGCATAGCCTGTGCCTAGCCAGTGTCTAGCCTGTGTCTAGCCTGTGCCTTGCCTAGCCTATGCCTAGCCTGTGTCTAGCCTGTGTCTAGCCTGTGTCTAGCCAGTGCCTAGCCTGTGCCTAGCCTGTGCCTAGCCTGTGCCTAGCATGTGCCTAGCCTGTTCCTTGCCTGTGTCTAGCCTGTGTCTAGCCAGTGTCTAGCCTGTGTCTAGCATGGCCTAGCCTGTGTCTAGCCTGTGTCTAGCCTGTGTCTAGCCTGTACAGTCTGTGTCTAGCCTGTGTCAGCCCTGTGCCAGCCTGTGTCTAGCCTCTGTCTAGCCTGTGTCTAGCCTGTGTCTAGCCTGTGTCTAGCCTGTGTCTAGCCTGGTCTAGCCTGTGTCTAGCCTGTGTCTAGTGCCTAGCCTTTGTCTAGCCTGTGTCTAGCCTGTGTCTAGCCAGTGCCTAAGCCAGCTTGCCTAGCTCAGTTTGCCTGTGCCAGTGTCTAGCCTGTGCCTAGCCAGTGTCTAGCCTGTGCCTGTGTCTAGCCTGTGTCTAGCCAGTGTCTAGCCTGTGCCTAGCACGTGCCTAGCCAGTGTCTAGCCTGTGCCTCCAGCCTGTGCCCTAGTGCCTAGCCAGCTTGTCCTAGCTAGCCTGTGCCTAGCCTGTGCCTAGCCTGTGTGCCTAGCCTGCCTAGCCTGTGCCTAGCCTGTGCCTAGCCTGTGCCTAGCCTGTGCCTAGCCTTCAGCCTGTGCCTAGCCAGCCTGTGCCTAGCCTGTGCCTAGCCTGTGCCTAGCCTGTGTCTAGCCTGTGCCTAGCCTGTGCCTTGCCTGAGACAGGCATGTGCATAGCCTGTGCCTAGCCTGTGCCTAGCCTGTGCCTAGCCTGTGTCTAGCCTGTGCCTTGCCAGCTAGCCTGGCCTGTTAGCCTGTGCCTAGCCAGTGTCTAGCCAGTGCCTAGCCTGTGCCTAGCCAGTGTCTAGGCAGCTGTGCTAGCCTGTGTCTAGCCTGTGCCTTGCCTGTACTGGCATATGCCTAGCCTGTGCCTAGCCAGTGCCCAGCCTGTGCCTAGCCTGTGCCTAGCCTGTGCCTGTGCCTAGCCTAGTCTAGCCTGTGCCTAGCCTGTGCAGGCCTCAGGCCTGCCCAGCCAGTGTCTAGCCTGTGCCTAGCCTGTGTCTAGCCTGTGCCTAGCCTGTGTAGCCTCTAGCCTGTGCCTGGCCTGTGTCTAGCCTGTCTAGCCTGTGCCTAGCCTGTGTCTAACCTGTGCCTAGCCTGTGTCTAGCCTGTGTCTAGCCTGTGTCTAGCCTGTGTCTATGCCTGTGTCTAGCCTGTGCTCTAGCCTGTGTCTAGCCTGTGTCTAGCCTGTGCCTAGCCCTAGCCTGTGTCTAGCCTGTGTCTAGCCTGTGTCTAGCCTGTGTCTAGCCTGTGTCTAGCCTAGTCTGGCCTGTGCACCTATCAGCCTAGCCAGTGTCTAGCCAGTGCCTAGCCTAGAGCCTAG
>JAEIFO010001356.1:0-53729 GCA_018903695.1 Zaprionus gabonicus | reverse complement strand
CAGGCTAGGCACCAGGCTAGACACTGGCTAGGCACACGCTATGCACATGCCAGTCTCAGGCGAGGCACAGGCTAGACACAGGCTAGACACTGGCTAGGCACAGGCTATGCATATGCCAGTCACAGGCAAGGCACAGGCCAGACACAGGCTAGACACTGGCTGGGCACAGGCTAGACTGTGGCTAGGCACAGGCTAGACACTGGCTAGGCACAGGCTAGACACTGGCTAGGCACAGGCTATACATTGGCTAGGTACAGGCTATACATTGGCTAGGTACAGGCTAGGTACTGGCTAGGTACAGGCTAGGCACTGGCTAGGTACAGGCTAGGCAGAGGCTAGGCACAGGCTATACACATGCCAGTCACAGGCCAGGCACAGGCTAGACACAGGCTAGACACTGGCTAGGCACAGGCTAGACACTGGCTTGGCACAGACTAGACACTGGCTAAGCACAGGCTAGACACAGGACAGACACATGATAGACACAGGCTAGACACAGGATAGACACAGGCTAGACACAGGCTAGACAGACTAGACACAGGCTAGACACAGGCTAGACACAGGTTAGACACAGGCTAGACACAGTCTAGACACAGGCTAGACACAGGCTAGACACAGGCTAGACACTGGCTGGGAACAGGCTAGACACTGGCTAGGCACAGACTAGACACTGGCTAAGCACAGGCTAGACACAGGCTAGACACAGGCTAGAAACTGGCTAGGCACAGGCTAGACACAGGCTAGACACTGGCTGGGCACAGGGCTAGACACTGGCTAGGCACAGGCTAGACACTGGCTAGGCACAGGCTATAGGCACAGGCTAGACACTGGTTAGGCACAGGCTAGACACAGGATAGACACAGGCTAGACACAGGATAGACACAGGCTAGACACAGGCTAGACGAAGGCTAGACACAGGCTAGACACAGGCTAGAAAGGCTAGGCACAGGCACACAGGCTAGGCACAGGCTAGGCACAGGCTAGGCACAGGCTAGGCACAGGCTAGGCACAGGCTAGGCACAGGCTAGGCACAGGCTAGGGGAACAGGCTAAAGGGCTAGGCACACGGCTAGGCACAGGCTAGGCACAGGCTAGGCACAGGCTAGGCACAGGCTAGACACAGGCTAGGCACAGGCTAGGCACAGTCCAGGCACAGGCTAGACACCGACTAGCCACCGGCTAGACACCGTCAAGACACGGACTAGACACATGCTAGACAGAGGCTACACACTGGCTAGGCACAGGCTAGACTCTGGCTAGACACTGGCTAGGCACACGCTATGCACATGCTTGTCTCAGGCTAGGCACTGGCTAGACACAGGCTAGACACTGGCTAGGCACAGGCTAGACACTGGCTTGGCACAGACTAGACACTGGCTAAGCACAGGCTAGACACAGGCTAGAAACTGGCTAGGCACAGGCTAGACACAGGCTAGACACTGGCTGGGCACAGGCTAGACACTAGCTAGGCACAGGCTAGACACTGGCTAGGCACAGGCTAGACACTGGCTAGGCACAGGCTAGACAAAGGCTAGACACTGGCTAGGCTCAGGCTAGGCACTGGCTAGACACAGGCTAGACACAGGCTAGACACAGGCTAGACACAGGCTAGACACAGGCTATACACAGGCTGGACACAGGCTAGACACAGGCTAGACACAGGCTAGACACAGGCTAGACACAGGCTAGACACAGGCTAGACACAGGCTAGACACAGGCTAGACACAGGCTAAACACAGGCAAGACACAGGCTAGACACAGGCTAGACAGAGGCTAGATACAGGCTAGACACAGGCTAGACACAGGCTAGACATAGGCTAGACAGAGGCTATACACAGGCTAGACACAGGCTAGACATAGGCTAGACAGAGGCTAGGCACAGGTTAGCACAGGCTATGCACATGCCAGTCACAGGCAAGGCACAGGCTAGACACAGGCTAGACACTGGCTAGGCACAGGCTAGGCACTGGCTAGACACAGGCTAGACACAGGCTAGACACAGGCTAGGCATAGGCTAGGCAAGGCACAGGCTAGACACAGGCTAGACACTGGCTAGGCACAGGCTATGCATATGCCAGTCACAGGCCAGTCACAGGCTAGACACAGGCTAGACACTGCCTAGGCACAGGCTAGACACTGGCTTGGCACAGACTAGACACTGGCTAAGCACAGGCTAGACACAGGCTAGAAACTGGCTAGGCACAGGCTAGACACAGGCTATGCACAGGCTAGACACTGGCTAGGCACAGGCTAGGCACTGGCTAGACACTGGCAAGGCAAACGCTATGCACATGCCTGTCTCAGGCAAGGCACAGGCTAGAGACAGGCTAGAAACAGGCTAGGCACAGGCTAGGCACAGGCTAGGCACAGGCTAGGCACAGGCTAGGCACAGGCTAGGCACAGGCTAGGCACAGGCTAGGCACAGGCTAGGCACAGGCTAGGCACAGGCTAGGCACAGGCTAGGCACAGGCTAGGCACAGGCTAGGCACAGGCTAGGCATAGGCTAGGCACAGGCTAGGCACAAGCTAGGCACAGGCTAGGAACAGGCCAGGCACAGGCTAGACACAGGCTAGACACTGCCTAGGCACAGGCTAGACACTGGCTTGGCACAGACTAGACACTGGCTAAGCACAGGCTAGACACAGGCTAGAAACTGGCTAGAAACTGGCTAGGCACAGGCTATACACTGGCTAGGCACAGGCTAGACTCTGGCTATGCACAGGCTAGACAAAGGCTAGACACTGGCTAGGCACAGGCTAGGCACTGGCTAGGCACTGGCTAGACACAGGCTAGACACAGGCTAGACAAAGGCTAGACACAGGCTAAACACAGGCTAGACACAGGCTAGACACAGGCCAGACACAGGCTAGACACAGGCTAGACACAGGCTAGACACAGGCTAGACACAGGCTAGACACAGGCTAGACACAGGCTAGACACAGGCTAGACACAGGCTAGACACAAGCTAGATACAGGCTAGACACAGGCTAGACATAGGCTAGACACAGGCTATACACAGGCTAGACACAGGCTAGACACAGGCTAGGAACAGGCTAGGCACATGCTAGGCACAGGCTAGGCACAGGCTAGGCACAGGCTAGGCACAGGCTAGGCACAGGCTAGGCACAGGCTAGGCACAGGCTAGGCACAGGCTAGGCACAGGCTAGACACTGGCTAGGCACAGGCTAGGCAAAGGCTAGGCACAGGCTTGGCACAGGCTAAGCACAGGCTAGACACCGTCAAGACACAGACAAGACACAGGCTAGACAGAGGCTATACACTGGCTAGGCGCAGGCTAGACTCTGGCTATGCACAGGCTAGACAAAGGCTAGACACAGGCTATACACAGGCTGGACACAGGCTAGACACAGGCCATACACAGGCTGGACACAGGCTAGACACAGGCTAGACACAGGCTAGACACAGGCTAGACACAGGCTAGACACAGGCTAGACACAGGCTAGACACAGGCTAGACACTGGCTAGACACAGGCTAGACACAGGCTAGACACAGGCTAGACACAGGCTAGACACAGGCCATACACAGGCTGGACACAGGCTAGACACAGGCTAGACACAGGCTAGACACAGGCTAGACACAGGCTAGACACAGGCTAGACAGATGCTAGGCACAGGTTAGCACAGGCTATGCACATGCCAGTCACAGGCAAGGCACAGGCCAGACACAGGCTAGACACTGGCTGGGCACTGGCTAGACTATGGCTAGGCACAGGCTAGACACAGGCCATACACAGGCTGGACACAGGCTAGACACAGGCTAGACACAGGCTAGACACAGGCTAGACACAGGCTAGACACAGGCTAGACACAGGCTAGACACTGGCTAGACACAGGCTTGACACAGGCTAGACACAAGCTAGATACAGGCTAGACACAGGCTAGACATAGGCTAGACAAGGGCAAGACACAGGCTAGACACAGGCAAGACACAGGCTAGACACAGGCTAGACAGAGGCTAGATACAGGCTAGACACAGGCTAGACACAGGCTAGACATAGGCTAGACAGAGGCTATACACAGGCTAGACACAGGCTAGACATAGGCTAGACAGAGGCTAGGCACAGGTTAGCACAGGCTATGCACATGGCAGTCACAGGCAAGGCACAGGCTAGACACAGGCTAGACACTGGCTAGGCACAGGCTAGGCACTGGCTAGACACAGGCTAGACACAGGCCAGACACAGGCTAGGCATAGGCTAGGCAAGGCACAGGCTAGACACAGGCTAGACACTGGCTAGGCACAGGCTATGCATATGCCAGTCACAGGCAAGGCACAGGCTAGACACAGGCTAGACACAGGCTAGACACTGCCTAGGCCCAGGCTAGACACTGGCTTGGCACAGACTAGACACTGGCTAAGCACAGGCTAGGCACAGGCTAGACACAGGCTAGACACTGGCTAGGCACAGGCTAGGCACTGGCTAGACACAGGCTAGACACAGGCTAGACACAGGCTAGGCATAGGCTAGGCAAGGCACAGGCTAGACACAGGCTAGACACTGGCTAGGCACAGGCTATGCATATGCCAGTCACAGGCAAGGCACAGGCTAGACACAGGCTAGACACAGGCTAGAAACTGGCTAGGCACAGGCTAGACACAGGCTATGCACAGGCTAGACACTGGCTAGGCACAGGCTAGGCACTGGCTAGACACTGGCAAAGCAAACAGCTGCACATGCCTGTCTCAGGCAAGGCACAGGCTAGAGACAGGCTAGAAACAGGCTAGGCACAGGCTAGGCACAGGCTAGGCACAGGCAAGGCACAGGCTAGGCACAGGCTAGGCACAAGCTAGGCACAGGCTAGGAACAGGTCAGGCACAGGCTAGACACAGGCTAGACACTGGCTTGGCACAGACTAGACACTGGCTAAGCACAGGCTAGACACAGGCTAGAAACTGGCTAGAAACTGGCTAGGCACAGGCTATACACTGGCTAGGCACAGGCTAAACTCTGGCTATGCACAGGCTAGACAAAGGCTAGACACTGGCTAGGCACAGGCTAGGCACTGGCTAGGCACTGGCTAGACACAGGCTAGACACAGGCTAGACAAAGGCTAGACACAGGCTAGACACAGGCTAGACACAGGCTAGACACAGGCTAGACACAGGCTAGACACTGGCTAGACACAGGCTAGACACAGGCTAGAACAGGCCAGACACAGGCTAGACACAAGCTAGACACAGGCTAGACACAGGCTAGACACAGGCTAGACACAGGCTAGACACAAGCTAGATACAGGCTAGACACAGGCTAGACATAGGCTAGACACAGGCTATACACAGGCTAGACACAGGCTAGACACAGGCTAGGAACAGGCTAGGCACATGCTAGGCACAGGCTAGGCACAGGCTAGGCACAGGCAAGGCACAGGCTAGGCAGAGGCTAGGCACAGGCTAGGCACAGGCTAGGCACAAGCTAGGCACAGGCTAGACACAGGCTAGGCACAGGCTAGGCACTGGCTAGGCACAGGCTAGGCAAAGGCTAGGCACAGGCTAAGCACAGGCTAGACACCGTCAAGACACAGACAAGACACAGGCTAGACAGAGGCTATACACTGGCTAGGCACAGGCTAGACTCTGGCTATGCACAGGCTAGACACTGGCTAGGCTCAGGCTAGGCACTGGCTAGACACAGGCTAGACACAGGCTAGACACAGGCTATACACAGGCTGGACACAGGCTAGACACAGGCTAGACACAGGCTAGACACAGGCAAGACACAGGCAAGACACAGGCTAGACACAGGCTAGACACAGGCTAGACACAGGCTAGACACATGCTAGACACAGGCTAGACACAGGCTAGACACAGGCTAGACACAGGCTAGACACAGGCTAGACAGAGGCTAGATACAGGCTAGACACAGGCTAGACACAGGCTAGACACAGGCTAGACATAGGCTAGACAGAGGCTGTACACAGGCTAGACACAGGCTAGACATAGGCTAGACAGAGGCTAGGCACAGGTTAGCACAGGCTATGCACATGCCAGTCACAGGCTAGGTACTGGCTAGGTACTGGTTAGGTACAGGCTAGGCATTGGCTAGGTACAGGCTAGGCAGATGCTAGGCACATGCTAGACACAGGCTAGACACAGGCTAGACACAGGCTAGACACAGGCTGGACACAGGCTAGACACAGGCTAGACATAGGCTAGACACCGGCTAGACACCGTCAATACACATACTAGACACAGACTAGACAGAGACTATACACTGGCTAGGCACAGGCTAGACACTGGCTAGACACAGGCTAGATACAGGCTAGACAGAGGCTAGACACAGGCTAGACACAGGCTAGACACAGGCTAGGCACAGGCTAGGCACAGGCTAGGCACAGGCTAGGCACAGGCTAGGCACAGGCTAGGCACAGGCTAGGCACAGGCTAGGCACAGGCTAGGCACAGGCTAGGCACAGGCTAGGCACAGGCTAGGCACAGGCTAGGCAGAGGCTAGGCACAGGCTAGGCACAGGCTAGGCACAGGCTAGGCACAGGCTAGGCACAGGCTAGGCACAGGCTAGGCACAGGCTAGGCACAGGCTAGGCACAGGCTAGGCACAGGGCTAGGCACAGGCTAGGCACAGGCTAGGCACAGGCTAGGCACAGGCTAGGCACAGGCTAGGCACAGGCTAGGCACAGGCTAGGCACAGGCTAGGCACAGGCTAGGCACAGGCTAGGCACAGGCTAGGCACAGGCTAGGCACAGGCTAGGCACAGGCTAGGCACAGGCTAGGCACAGGCTAGGCACAGGCTAGGCACAGGCTAGGCACAGGCTAGGCACAGGCTAGGCACAGGCTAGGCACAGGCTAGGCACAGGCTAGGCACAGGCTAGGCACAGGCTAGGCACAGGCTAGGCATAGGCTAGGCACAGGCTAGGCACAAGCTAGGCACAGGCTAGGAACAGGCCAGGCACAGGCTAGACACAGGCTAGACACTGCCTAGGCACAGGCTAGACACTGGCTTGGCACAGACTAGACACTGGCTAAGCACAGGCTAGACACAGGCTAGAAACTGGCTAGAAACTGGCTAGGCACAGGCTATACACTGGCTAGGCACAGGCTAAACTCTGGCTATGCACTGGCTAGACACTGGCAAGGCAAACGCTATGCACATGCCTGTCTCAGGCAAGGCACAGGCTAGAGACAGGCTAGAAACAGGCTAGGCACAGGCTAGGCACAGGCTAGGCACAGGCTAGGCACAGGCTAGGCACAGGCTAGGCACAGGCTAGGCACAGGCTAGGCACAGGCTAGAAACTGGCTAGAAACTGGCTAGGCAGAGGCTATACACTGGCTAGGCACAGGCTAAACTCTGGCTATGCAAAGGCTAGACAAAGGCTAGACACTGGCTAGGCACAGGCTAGGCACTGGCTAGGCACTGGCTAGACACAGGCTAGACACAGGCTTGACAAAGGCTAGACACAGGCTAAACACAGGCTAGACACAGGCTAGACACAGGCTAGACACAGGCTAGACACAGGCTAGACACAGGCTAGGCACAGGCTAGGCACAGGCTAGGCACAGGCTAGGCACAGGCTAGGCACAGGCTAGGCATAGGCTAGGCACAGGCTAGGCACAGGCTAGGCACAAGCTAGGCACAGGCTAGGAACAGGCCAGGCACAGCCTAGACACAGGCTAGACACTGCCTAGGCACTGGCTAGACACTGGCTTGGCACAGGCTAGACACTGGCTAGGCACAGGCTAGGCACAGGCTAGGCACAGGCTAGGCACAGGCTAGGCACAGGCTAGGCACAGGCTAGGCACAGGCTAGGCACAGGCTAGGCACAGGCTAGGCACAGGCTAGGCACAGGCTAGGCACAGGCTAGGCACAGGCTAGGCACAGGCTAGGCACAGGCTAGGCACAGGCTAGGCACAGGCAGGCTAGGCACAGGCTAGGCACAGGCTAGGCACAGGCTAGGCACAGGCTAGGCACAGGCTAGGCACAGGCTAGGCACAGGCTAGGCACAGGCTAGGCACAGGCTAGGCACAGGCTAGGCACAGGCTAGGCACAGGCTAGGCACAGGCTAGGCACAGGCTAGGCACAGGCTAGGCACAGGCTAGGCACAGGCTAGGCACAGGCTAGGCACAGGCTAGGCATAGGCTAGGCACTGGCTAGGCACAAGCTAGGCACAGGCTAGGAACAGGTCAGGCACAGGCTAGACACAGGCTAGACACTGGCTTGGCACAGACTAGACACTGGCTAAGCACAGGCTAGACACAGGCTAGAAACTGGCTAGAAACTGGCTAGGCACAGGCTATACACTGGCTAGGCACAGGCTAAACTCTGGCTATGCACAGGCTAGACAAAGGCTAGACACTGGCTAGGCACAGGCTAGGCACTGGCTAGGCACTGGCTAGACACAGGCTAGACACAGGCTAGACAAAGGCTAGACACAGGCTAGAGACAGGCTAGACACAGGCTAGACACAGGCTAGACACAGGCTAGACACTGGCTAGACAGAGGATAGAGACAGGCTAGACACTGGCTTGGCACAGACTAGACACTGGCTAAGCACAGGCTAGGCACAGGCTAGACACAGGCTAGACACTGGCTAGGCACAGGCTAGGCACTGGCTAGACACAGGCTAGACACAGGCTAGACACAGGCTAGGCATAGGCTAGGCACAGGCTAGGCATAGGCTAGGCAAGGCACAGGCTAGACACAGGCTAGACACTGGCTAGGCACAGGCTATGCATATGCCAGTCACAGGCAAGGCACAGGCTAGACACAGGCTAGACACAGGCTAGAAACTGGCTAGGCACAGGCTAGACACAGGCTATGCACAGGCTAGACACTGGCTAGGCACAGGCTAGGCACTGGCTAGACACTGGCAAAGCAAACGCTATGCACATGCCTGTCTCAGGCAAGGCACAGGCTAGAGACAGGCTAGAAACAGGCTAGGCACAGGCTAGGCACAGGCTAGGCACAGGCTAGGCACAGGCTAGGCACAGGCTAGGCACAAGCTAGGCACAGGCTAGGAACAGGTCAGGCACAGGCTAGACACAGGCTAGACACTGGCTTGGCACAGACTAGACACTGGCTAAGCACAGGCTAGACACTGGCTAGAAACTGGCTAGAAACTGGCTAGGCACAGGCTATACACTGGCTAGGCACAGGCTAAACTCTGGCTATGCACAGGCTAGACAAAGGCTAGACACTGGCTAGGCACAGGCTAGGCACTGGCTAGGCACTGGCTAGACACAGGCTAGACACAGGCTAGACAAAGGCTAGACACAGGCTAGACACAGGCTAGACACAGGCTAGACACAGGCTAGACACAGGCTAGACACAGGCTAGACACTGGCTAGACACAGGCTAGACACAGGCTAGACACAGGCTAGACACAGGCTAGACACAGGCTAGACACAGGCTAGACACAGGCTAGACACAGGCTAGACACAGGCTAGACACAAGCTAGATACAGGCTAGACACAGGCTAGACATAGGCTAGACACAGGCTATACACAGGCTAGACACAGGCTAGACACAGGCTAGGAACAGGCTAGGCACATGCTAGGCACAGGCTAGGCACAGGCTAGGCACAGGCAAGGCACAGGCTAGGCAGAGGCTAGGCACAGGCTAGGCACAGGCTAGGCACAAGCTAGGCACAGGCTAGACACAGGCTAGGCACAGGCTAGGCACTGGCTAGGCACAGGCTAGGCAAAGGCTAGGCACAGGCTAAGCACAGGCTAGACACCGTCAAGACACAGACAAGACACAGGCTAGACAGAGGCTATACACTGGCTAGGCACAGGCTAGACTCTGGCTATGCACAAGCTAGACACTGGCTAGGCTCAGGCTAGGCACTGGCTAGACACAGGCTAGACACAGGCTAGACACAGGCTATACACAGGCTGGACACAGGCTAGACACAGGCTAGACACAGGCTAGACACAGGCAAGACACAGGCAAGACACAGGCTAGACACAGGCTAGACACAGGCTAGACACAGGCTAGACACAGGCTAGACACATGCTAGACACAGGCTAGACACAGGCTAGACACAGGCTAGACACAGGCTAGACAGAGGCTAGATACAGGCTAGACACAGGCTAGACACAGGCTAGACACAGGCTAGACACAGGCTAGACACAGGCTAGACATAGGCTAGACAGAGGCTGTACACAGGCTAGACACAGGCTAGACATAGGCTAGACAGAGGCTAGGCACAGGTTAGCACAGGCTATGCACATGCCAGTCACAGGCTAGGTACTGGCTAGGTACTGGTTAGGTACAGGCTAGGCATTGGCTAGGTACAGGCTAGGCAGATGCTAGGCACATGCTAGACACAGGCTAGACACAGGCTAGACACAGGCTAGACACAGGCTGGACACAGGCTAGACACAGGCTAGACATAGGCTAGACACCGGCTAGACACCGTCAATACACATACTAGACACAGACTAGACAGAGACTATACACTGGCTAGGCACAGGCTAGACACTGGCTAGACACAGGCTAGATACAGGCTAGACAGAGGCTAGACACAGGCTAGGCACAGGCTAGGCACAGGCTAGGCACAGGCTAGGCACAGGCTAGGCACAGGCTAGGCACAGGCTAGGCACAGGCTAGGCACAGGCTAGGCACAGGCTAGGCACAGGCTAGGCACAGGCTAGGCACAGGCTAGGCACAGGCTAGGCACAGGCTAGGCACAGGCTAGGCACAGGCTAGGCACAGGCTAGGCACAGGCTAGGCACAGGCTAGGCACAGGCTAGGCACAGGCTAGGCACAGGCTAGGCACAGGCTAGGCACAGGCTAGGCACAGGCTAGGCACAGGCTAGGCACAGGCTAGGCACAGGCTAGGCACAGGCTAGGCTAGGCACAGGCTAGGCACAGGCTAGGCACAGGCTAGGCACAGGCTAGGCACAGGCTAGGCACAGGCTAGGCACAGGCTAGGCACAGGCTAGGCACAGGCTAGGCACAGGCTAGGCACAGGCTAGGCACAGGCTAGGCACAGGCTAGGCACAGGCTAGGCACTGGCTAGGCACAGGCTAGGCACAGGCTAGGCACAGGCTAGGCACAGGCTAGGCACAGGCTAGGCACAGGCTAGGCACAGGCTAGGCATAGGCTAGGCACAGGCTAGGCACAAGCTAGGCACAGGCTAGGAACAGGCCAGGCACAGGCTAGACACAGGCTAGACACTGCCTAGGCACAGGCTAGACACTGGCTTGGCACAGACTAGACACTGGCTAAGCACAGGCTAGACACAGGCTAGAAACTGGCTAGAAACTGGCTAGGCACAGGCTATACACTGGCTAGGCACAGGCTAAACTCTGGCTATGCACTGGCTAGACACTGGCAAGGCAAACGCTATGCACAT
Organism: Zaprionus gabonicus; assembly: GCA_018903695.1. NCBI lineage: Eukaryota > Metazoa > Arthropoda > Insecta > Diptera > Drosophilidae > Zaprionus > Zaprionus gabonicus. Next base: position 42,398 of record JAEIFO010001356.1, on the reverse strand, counting down.
GCCTGTCTCAGGCAAGGCACAGGCTAGAGACAGGCTAGAAACAGGCTAGGCACAGGCTAGGCACAGGCTAGGCACAGGCTAGGCACAGGCTAGGCACAGGCTAGGCACAGGCTAGGCACAGGCTAGGCACAGGCTAGGCACAGGCTAGGCACAGGCTAGGCACAGGCTAGGCACAGGCTAGGCACAGGCTAGGCACAGGCTAGGCACAGGCTAGGCACAGGCTAGGCACAGGCTAGGCACAGGCTAGGCACAGGCTAGGCATAGGCTAGGCACAGGCTAGGCACAAGCTAGGCACAGGCTAGGAACAGGCCAGGCACAGGCTAGACACAGGCTAGACACTGCCTAGGCACAGGCTAGACACTGGCTTGGCACAGACTAGACACTGGCTAAGCACAGGCTAGACACAGGCTAGAAACTGGCTAGAAACTGGCTAGGCAGAGGCTATACACTGGCTAGGCACAGGCTAAACTCTGGCTATGCAAAGGCTAGACAAAGGCTAGAGACTGGCTAGGCACAGGCTAGGCACTGGCTAGGCACTGGCTAGACACAGGCTAGACACAGGCTTGACAAAGGCTAGACACAGGCTAAACACAGGCTAGACACAGGCTAGACACAGGCTAGACACAGGCTAGACACAGGCTAGACACAGGCTAGGCACAGGCTAGGCACAGGCTAGGCACAGGCTAGGCACAGGCTAGGCACAGGCTAGGCATAGGCTAGGCACAGGCTAGGCACAGGCTAGGCACAAGCTAGGCACAGGCTAGGAACAGGCCAGGCACAGCCTAGACACAGGCTAGACACTGCCTAGGCACAGGCTAGACACTGGCTTGGCACAGGCTAGACACAGGCTAGGAACAGGCTAGGCACATGCTAGGCACAGGCTAGGCACAGGCTAGGCACAGGCTAGACACAGGCTAGGCACAGGCTAGGCACAGGCTAGGCACAGGCTAGGCACAGGCTAGGCACAGGCTAGGCACAGGCTAGGCACAGGCTAGGCACAGGCTAGGCACAGGCTAGGCAGGCACAGGCTAGGCTAGGCACAGGCTAGGCACAGGCTGGGCTAGGCACAGGCTAGGCACAGGCTAGGCACAGGCTAGGCACAGGCTAGGCACAGGCCAGGCACTGGCTAGGCACAGGCTAGGCACAGGCTAGGCACAGGCTAGGCACAGGCTAGGCACAGGCTAGGCACAGGCTAGGCACAGGCTAGGCACAGGCTAGGCACAGGCTAGGCACAGGCTAGGCACAGGGCTAGGCACAGGCTAGGCACAGGCTAGGCACAGGCTAGGCACAGGCTAGGCACAGGCTAGGCACAGGCTAGGCACAGGCTAGGCACAGGCTAGGCACAGGCTAGGCACAGGCTAGGCACAGGCTAGGCACAGGCTAGGCACAGGCTAGGCACAGGCTAGGCACAGGCTAGGCACAGGCTAGGCACAGGCTAGGCACAGGCTAGGCACAGGCTAGGCACAGGCTAGACACAGGCTAGACACTGGCTTGGCACAGACTAGACACTGGCTAAGCACAGGCTAGACACAGGCTAGAAACTGGCTAGACACTGGCTTGGCACAGACTAGACACTGGCTAAGCACAGGCTAGACACAGGCTAGAAACTGGCTAGAAACTGGCTAGGCACAGGCTATACACTGGCTAGGCACAGGCTAAACTCTGGCTATGCACAGGCTAGACAAAGGCTAGACACTGGCTAGGCACAGGCTAGGCACTGGCTAGGCACTGGCTAGACACAGGCTAGACACAGGCTAGACAAAGGCTAGACACAGGCTAGAGACAGGCTAGACACAGGCTAGACACAGGCTAGACACAGGCTAGACACTGGCTAGACACAGGCTAGACACAGGCTAGACACAGGCTAGACACAGGCTAGACACAGGCTAGACACAGGCTAGACACAAGCTAGATACAGGCTAGACAGGGGCTAGACATAGGCTAGACACAGGCTATACACAGGCTAGACACAGGCTAGACACAGGCTAGGAACAGGCTAGGCACATGCTAGGCACAGGCTAGGCACAGGCTAGGCACAGGCAAGGCACAGGCTAGGCAGAGGCTAGGCACAGGCTAGGCACAGGCTAGGCACAAGCTAGGCACAGGCTAGGCACAGGCTAGGCACAGGCTAGGCACTGGCTAGGCACAGGCTAGGCAAAGGCTAGGCACAGGCTAAGCACAGGCTAGACACCGTCAAGACACAGACAAGACACAGGCTAGACAGAGGCTATACACTGGCTAGGCACAGGCTAGACTCTGGCTATGCACAGGCTAGACACTGGCTAGGCTCAGGCTAGGCACTGGCTAGACACAGGCTAGACACAGGCTAGACACAGGCTAGACACAGGCTATACACAGGCTGGACACAGGCTAGACACAGGCTAGACACAGGCTAGACACAGGCTAGACACAGGCAAGACACAGGCAAGACACAGGCTAGACACAGGCTAGACACAGGCTAGACACAGGCTAGACACAGGCTAGACACAGGCTAGACACAGGCTAGACACAGGCTAGACACAGGCTAGACACAGGCTAGACAGAGGCTAGATACAGGCTAGACACAGGCTAGACACAGGCTAGACACAGGCTAGACACAGGCTAGACATAGGCTAGACAGAGGCTATACACAGGCTAGACACAGGCTAGACATAGGCTAGACAGAGGCTAGGCACAGGTTAGCACAGGCTATGCACATGCCAGTCACAGGCTAGGTACTGGCTAGGTACTGGCTAGGTACAGGCTTGGCATTGGCTAGGTACCGGCTAGGCAGATGCTAGGCACATGCTAGACACAGGCTAGACACAGGCTAGACACAGGCTAGACACAGGCTGGACACAGGCTAGACACAGGCTAGACACAGGCTAGACACCGGCTAGACACCGTCAATACACATACTAGACACAGACTAGACAGAGGCTATACACTGGCTAGGCACAGGCTAGACACTGGCTAGACACAGGCTAGATACAGGCTAGACACAGGCTAGGCACAGGCTAGGCACAGGCTAGGCACAGGCTAGGCACAGGCTAGGCACAGGCTAGGCACAGGCTAGGCACAGGCTAGGCACAGGCTAGACACAGGCTAGGCACAGGCTAGGCACAGGCTAGGCACAGGCTAGGCACAGGCTAGGCACAGGCTAGGCACAGGCTAGGCACAGGCTAGGCACAGGCTAGGGCACAGGCTAGGCACAGGCTAGGCACAGGCTAGGCACAGGCTAGGCACAGGCTAGGCACAGGCTAGGCACAGGCTAGGCACAGGCTAGGCACAGGCTAGGCACAGGCTAGGCACAGGCTAGGCACAGGCTAGGCACAGGCTAGGCACAGGCTAGGCACAGGCTAGGCACAGGCTAGGCACAGGCTAGGCACAGGCTAGGCACAGGCTAGGCACAGGCTAGGCACAGGCTAGGCACAGGCTAGGCACAGGCTAGGCACAGGCTAGGCACAGGCTAGGCACAGGCTAGGCACAGGCTAGGCACAGGCTAGGCACAGGCTAGGCACAGGCTAGGCACAGGCTAGGCACAGGCTAGGCACAGGCTAGGCACAGGCTAGGCACAGGCTAGGCACACAGGCTAGGCACAGGCTAGGCACAGGCTAGGCACTAGGCTAGGCAGGCAGGCTAGGCACAGGCTAGGCACAGGCTAGGCACAGGCTAGGCACAGGCTAGGCACAGGCTAGGCACAGGCTAGGCACAGGCTAGGCACAGGCTAGGCACAGGCTAGGCACAGGCTAGGCACAGGCTAGGCACAGGCTAGGCACAGGCTAGGCACAGGCTAGGCACAGGCTAGGCACAGGCTAGGCACAGGCTAGGCACAGGCTAGGCACAGGCTAGGCACAGGCTAGGCTGGGCTAGGCACAGGCTAGGCACAGGCTAGGCACAGGCTAGGCACTGGCTAGGCACAGGCTAGGCACAGGCTAGGCACAGGCTAGGCACAGGCTAGGCACAGGCTAGGCACAGGCTAGGCACAGGCTAGGCACAGGCTAGACACTGGCTTGGCACAGACTAGACACTGGCTAAGCACAGGCTAGACACAGGCTAGAAACTGGCTAGAAACTGGCTAGGCACAGGCTATACACTGGCTAGGCACAGGCTAACTCTGGCTATGCACTGGCTAGACACTGGCAAGGCAAACGCTATGCACATGCCTGTCTCAGGCAAGGCACAGGCTAGAGACAGGCTAGAAACAGGCTAGGCACAGGCTAGGCACAGGCTAGGCACAGGCTAGGCACAGGCTAGGCACAGGCTAGGCACAGGCTAGGCACAGGCTAGGCACAGGCTAGGCACAGGCTAGGCACAGGCTAGGCACAGGCTAGGCACAGGCTAGGCACAGGCTAGGCACAGGCTAGGCACAGGCTAGGCACAGGCTAGGCACAGGCTAGGCATAGGCTAGGCACAGGCTAGGCACAAGCTAGGCACAGGCTAGGAACAGGCCAGGCACAGGCTAGACACAGGCTAGACACTGCCTAGGCACAGGCTAGACACTGGCTTGGCACAGACTAGACACTGGCTAAGCACAGGCTAGACACAGGCTAGAAACTGGCTAGAAACTGGCTAGGCACAGGCTATACACTGGCTAGGCACAGGCTAAACTCTGGCTATGCACAGGCTAGACAAAGGCTAGACACTGGCTAGGCACAGGCTAGGCACTGCCTAGGCACTGGCTAGACACAGGCTAGACACAGGCTTGACAAAGGCTAGACACAGGCTAGACACAGGCTAGACACAGGCTAGACACAGGCTAGACACAGGCTAGACACAGGCTAGGCACAAGCTAGGCACAGGCTAGGAACAGGCCAGGCACAGCCTAGACACAGGCTAGACACTGCCTAGGCACAGGCTAGACACAGGCTAGGAACAGGCTAGGCACATGCTAGGCACAGGCTAGGCACAGGCTAGGCACAGGCTAGACACAGGCTAGGCACAGGCTAGGCACAGGCTAGGCACAGGCTAGGCAAAGGCTAGGCACAGGCTAGGCACAGGCTAGGCACAGGCTAGGCACAGGCTAGGCACAGGCTAGGCACAGGCTAGGCACAGGCTAGGGCACAGGCTAGGCACAGGCTAGGCACAGGGCTAGGCACAGGCTAGGCACAGGCTAGGCACAGGCTAGGCACAGGCTAGGCACAGGCTAGGCACAGGCTAGGCACAGGCTAGGCACAGGCTAGGCACAGGCTAGGCACAGGCTAGGCACAGGCTAGGCACAGGGCTAGGCACAGGCTAGGCACAGGCTAGGCACAGGCTAGGCACAGGCTAGGCACAGGCTAGGCACAGGCTAGGCACAGGCTAGGCACAGGCTAGGCACAGGCTAGGCACAGGCTAGGCACAGGCTAGGCACAGGCTAGGCAGGGCTAGGCACAGGCTAGGCACAGGCTAGGCACAGGCTAGGCACAGGCTAGGCACAGGCTAGGCACAGGCTAGGCACAGGCTAGGCACAGGCTAGGCACAGGCTAGGCACAGGCTAGGCACAGGCTAGGCACAGGCTAGGCACAGGCTAGGCACAGGCTAGGCACAGGCTAGGCACAGGCTAGGCACAGGCTAGGCACAGGCTAGGCACAGGCTAGGCACAGGCTAGGCACAGGCTAGGCACAGGCTAGGCACAGGCTAGGCACAGGCTAGGCACAGGCTAGGCAGAGGCTAGGCACAGGCTAGGCACAGGCTAGGCACAGGCTAGGCACAGGCTAGGCTAGGCACAGGCTAGGCACAGGCTAGGCACAGGCTAGGAACAGGCCAGGCACAGGCTAGACACAGGCTAGACACTGCCTAGGCACAGGCTAGACACTGGCTTGGCACAGACTAGACACTGGCTAAGCACAGGCTAGACACAGGCTAGAAACTGGCTAGAAACTGGCTAGGCACAGGCTATACACTGGCTAGGCACAGGCTAAACTCTGGCTATGCACTGGCTAGACACTGGCAAGGCAAACGCTATGCACATGCCTGTCTCAGGCAAGGCACAGGCTAGAGACAGGCTAGAAACAGGCTAGGCACAGGCTAGGCACAGGCTAGGCACAGGCTAGGCACAGGCTAGGCACAGGCTAGGCACAGGCTAGGCACAGGCTAGGCACAGGCTAGGCACAGGCTAGGCACAGGCTAGGCACAGGCTAGGCACAGGCTAGGCACAGGCTAGGCACAGGCTAGACACAGGCTAGACACAGGCTAGGCACAGGCTAGGCACAGGCTAGGCACAGGCTAGGCACAGGCTAGGCACAGGCTAGGCACAGGCTAGGCATAGGCTAGGCACAGGCTAGGCACAAGCTAGGCACAGGCTAGGAACAGGCCAGGCACAGGCTAGACACAGGCTAGACACTGCCTAGGCACAGGCTAGACACTGGCTTGGCACAGACTAGACACTGGCTAAGCACAGGCTAGACACAGGCTAGAAACTGGCTAGAAACTGGCTAGGCACAGGCTATACACTGGCTAGGCACAGGCTAAACTCTGGCTATGCACAGGCTAGACAAAGGCTAGACACTGGCTAGGCACAGGCTAGGCACTGCCTAGGCACTGGCTAGACACAGGCTAGACACAGGCTAGACAAAGGCTAGACACAGGCTAGACACAGGCTAGACACAGGCTAGACACAGGCTAGACACAGGCTAGACACAGGCTAGGCACAGGCTAGGCACAGGCTAGGCACAGGCTAGGCACAGGCTAGGCACAGGCTAGGCATAGGCTAGGCACAGGCTAGGCACAAGCTAGGCACAGGCTAGGAACAGGCCAGGCACAGCCTAGACACAGGCTAGACACTGCCTAGGCACAGGCTAGACACTGGCTTGGCACAGGCTAGACACAGGCTAGGAACAGGCTAGGCACATGCTGGGCACAGGCTAGGCACAGGCTAGGCACAGGCTAGGCACAGGCTAGGCACAGGCTAGGCACAGGCTAGGCACAGGCTAGGCACAGGCTAGGCACAGGCTAGGCACAGGCTAGGCACAGGCTAGGCACAGGCTAGGCACAGGCTAGGCACAGGCTAGGCACAGGCTAGGCACAGGCTAGGCACAGGCTAGGCACAGGCTAGGCACAGGCTAGGCACAGGCTAGGCACAGGCTAGGCACAGGCTAGGCACAGGCTAGGCACAGGCTAGGCACAGGCTAGGCACAGGCTAGGCACAGGCTGGGCACAGGCTAGGCACAGGCTAGGCACAGGCTAGGCACAGGCTAGGCACAGGCTAGGCACAGGCTAGGCACAGGCTAGGCACAGGCTAGGCACAGGCTAGGCACAGGCTAGGCACAGGCTAGGCACAGGCTAGGCACAGGCTAGGCACAGGCTAGGCACAGGCTAGGCACAGGCTAGGCACAGGCTAGGCACAGGCTAGGCACAGGCTAGGCACAGGCTAGGCACAGGCTAGGCACAGGCTAGGCACAGGCTAGGCACAGGCTAGGCACAGGCTAGGCACAGGCTAGGCACAGGCTAGGCACAGGCTAGGCACAGGCTAGGCACAGGCTAGGCACAGGCTAGGCACAGGCTAGGCACAGGCTAGGCAGGGCTAGGCACAGGCTAGGCACAGGCTAGGCACAGGCTAGGCACAGGCTAGGCACAGGCTAGGCACAGGCTAGGCACAGGCTAGGCACAGGCTAGGCACAGGCTAGGCACAGGCTAGGCACAGGCTAGGCACAGGCTAGGCTGGGCTAGGCACAGGCTAGGCACAGGCTAGGCACAGGCTAGGCACAGGCTAGGCACAGGCTAGGCACAGGCTAGGCACAGGCTAGGCACAGGCTAGGCACAGGCTAGGCACAGGCTAGGCACAGGCTAGGCACAGGCTAGGCACAGGCTAGGCACAGGCTAGGCACAGGCTAGGCACAGGCTAGGCACAGGCTAGGCACAGGCTAGGCACAGGCTAGGCACAGGCTAGGCACAGGCTAGGCACAGGCTAGGCACAGGCTAGGCACAGGCTAGGCACAGGCTAGGCACAGGCTAGGCACAGGCTAGGCACAGGCTAGGCACAGGCTAGGCACAGGCTAGGCACAGGCTAGGCACAGGCTAGGCACAGGCTAGGCACAGGCTAGGCACAGGCTAGGCACAGGCTAGGCACAGGCTAGGCACAGGCTAGGCTGGGCTAGGCACAGGCTAGGCACAGGGCTAGGCACAGGCTAGGCACAGGCTAGGCACAGGCTAGGCACAGGCTAGGCAGAGGCTAGGCAGAGGCTAGGCACAGGCTAGGCACAGGCTAGGCACAGGCTAGGCACAGGCTAGGCACAGGCTAGGCACAGGCTAGGCACAGGCTAGGCACAGGCTAGGCACAGGCTAGGCACAGGCTAGGCACAGGCTAGGCACAGGCTAGGCACAGGCTAGGCACAGGCTAGGCACAGGCTAGGCACAGGCTAGGCACAGGCTAGGCACAGGCTAGGCACAGGCTAGGCACAGGCTAGGCACAGGCTAGGCACAGGCTAGGCACAGGCTAGGCACAGGCTAGGCACAGGCTAGGCACAGGCTAGGCACAGGCTAGGCACAGGCTAGGCACAGGCTAGGCACAGGCTAGGCACAGGCTAGGCACAGGCTAGGCACAGGCTAGCTAGGCACAGGCTAGGCACAGGCTAGGCACAGGCTAGGCACAGGCTAGGCACAGGCTAGGCACAGGCTAGGCACAGGCTAGGCACAGGCTAGGCACAGGCTAGGCACAGGCTAGGCACAGGCTAGGCACAGGCTAGGCACAGGCTAGGCACTAGCTAGGCACAGGCTAGGCAAAGGCTAGGCACAGGCTTGGCAAAGGCTAGGCACAGGCTTGGCACAGGCTAAGTACAGGCTAGACACCGGCTAGACCCCGGCTAGGCACCGTCAAGATACAGACAAGACATAGGCTAGACAGAGGCTATACACAGGCTAGACACAGGCTAGACAGAGGCTAGACACAGGCTAGGCACAGGCTAGGCACAGGCTAGGCACATGCTAGGCACAGGCTAGGCACAGGCTAGGCACAGGCTAGGCACAGGCTAGGCACAGGTTAGGCACAGGCTAGGCACTGGCTAGGCACTGGCTAGGCACAGGCTAGGCACAGGCTAGGCACAGGCTAGGCACAGGCTAGGCACAGGCTAGGCACAAGCTAGGCACAGGCTAGGCACAGGCTAGGCACAGGCTAGGCACAGGCTAGGCACAGGCTAGGCACAGGCTAGGCACAGGCTAGGCACAGGCTTGGCACAGGCTAGGCACAGGCTAGGCACAGGCTTGGCACAGGCTAAGTACAGGCTAGACACCGGCTAGACACCGGCTAGGCACCGTCAAGATACAGACAAGACACAGGCTAGACAGAGGCTATACACTGGCTGTGCACAGGCTAGACTCTGGCTATGCACAGGCTAGACAAAGGCTAGACACTGGCTAGGCACAGGCTAGGCACTGGCTAGACACAGGCTAGACCCAGGCTAGACACTGGCTAGACACAGGCTAGAGACAGGCTAGACACAGGCTAGAGACAGGCTAGACACAGGCTAGAGACAGGCTAGAGACAGGCTAGAGACAGGCTAGGCACAGGCTAGGCACAGGCGAGGCACAGGCTAGGCACAGGCTAGGCACAGGCTAGGCACAGGCTAGGCACAGGCTAGGCACAGGCTAGGCACAGGCTAGGCACAGGCTAGGCACAGGCTAGGCACAGGCTAGGCACAGGCTAGGCACAGGCTAGGCACAGGCTAGGCACAGGCTAGGCACAGGCTAGGCACAGGCTAGGCACAGGCTAGGCACAGGCTAGGCACAGGCTAGGCACAGGCTAGGCACAGGCTAGGCACAGGCTGGGCACAGGCTGGGCACAGGCTAGGCACAGGCTAGGCACAGGCTAGGCACAGGCTAGGCACAGGCTAGGCACAGGCTAGGCACAGGCTAGGCACAGGCTAGGCACAGGCTAGGCACAGGCTAGGCACAGGCTGGGCACAGGCTAGGCACAGGCTAGGCACAGGCTAGGCACAGGCTAGGCACAGGCTAGGCACAGGCTAGGCACAGGCTAGGCACAGGCTAGGCACAGGCTAGGCACAGGCTAGGCACAGGCTAGGCACAGGCTAGGCTAACAGGCTAGGCACAGGCTAGGCACAGGCTAGGCACAGGCTAGGCACAGGCTAGGCACAGGCTAGGCACAGGCTAGGCACAGGCTAGGCACAGGCTAGGCACAGGCTAGGCACAGGCTAGGCACAGGCTAGGCACATGCTAGGCACAGGCTAGGCACAGGCTAGGCACAGGCTAGGCACAGGCTAGGCACAGGCTAGGCACAGGCTAGGCACAGGCTAGGCACAGGCTAGGCACAGGCTAGGCACAGGCTAGGCACTAGCTAGGCACTAGCTAGGCACTAGCTAGGCACAGGCTAGGCACTAGCTAGGCACAGGCTAGGCAAAGGCTAGGCACAGGCTAGGCAAAGGCTAGGCACAGGCTTGGCACAGGCTAAGTACAGGCTAGACACCGGCTAGACCCCGGCTAGGCACCGTCGAGATACAGACAAGACACAGGCTAGACAGAGGCTATACACTGCCTTTGCACAGGCTAGACTCTGGCTATGCACAGGCTATGCACAGGCTAGACAAAGGCTAGACACTGGCTAGGCACAGGCTAGGCACAGGCTAGGCACAAGCTAGGCACAGGCTAGGCACAGGCTAGGCACAGGCTAGGCACAGGCTAGGCACAGGCTAGGCACAGGCTAGGCACAGGCTAGGCACAGGCTAGGCACAGGCTAGGCACTGGCTAGGCACTGGCTAGGCACAGGCTAGGCACAGGCTAGGCACAGGCTAGGCACAGGCTAGGCTAAGGCTAGGCACAAGCTAGGCACAGGCTAGGCACAGGGCTAGGCACAGGCTAGGCACAGGCTAGGCACAGGCTAGGCACAGGCTAGGCACAGGCTAGGCACAGGCTAGGCACAGGCTAGGCACAGGCTTGGCACAGGCTAGGCACAGGCTAGGCACAGGCTTGGCACAGGCTAAGTACAGGCTAGACACCGGCTAGACACCGGCTAGGCACCGTCAAGATACAGACAAGACACAGGCTAGACAGAGGCTATACACTGGCTGTGCACAGGCTAGACTCTGGCTATGCACAGGCTAGACAAAGGCTAGACACTGGCTAGGCACAGGCTAGGCACTGGCTAGACACAGGCTAGACACAGGCTAGACACTGGCTAGACACAGGCTAGAGACAGGCTAGACACAGGCTAGAGACAGGCTAGACACAGGCTAGAGACAGGCTAGACACAGGCTAGACACAGGCTAGACACAGGCTAGACACAGGCTATACACAGGCTGGACACAGGCTAGACACAGGCTAGACACAGGCTAGACACAGGCTAGACACAGGCTAGACACAGGCTAGACACAGGCTAGACACAGGCTAGACACAGGCTAGACACAGGCTAGATACAGGCTAGACACAGGCTAGATACAGGCTAGACACAGGCTAGACACAGGCTAGACACAGGCTAGGCACAGGCTAGGCACAGGCTAGGCACAGGCTAGGCACAGGCTAGGCACAGGCTAGGCACAAGCTAGGCACAGGCTAGGCACAGGCTAGGCACAGGCTAGGCACAGGCTAGGCACAGGCTAGGCACAGGCTAGGCACAGGCTAGGCACAGGCTAGGCACTGGCTAGGCACTGGCTAGGCACTGGCTAGGCACAGGCTAGGCACAGGCTAGGAACAGGCTATGAACAGGCTAGGCACAGGCTAAGCACAGGCTAGACACTGGCTAGAAACCGGCTAGACACCGTCAAGACACAGACTAGGCACAGGCTAGACTCTGGCTATGCACAGGCTAGACAAAGGCTAGACACTGGCTAGGCACAGGCTAGGCACTGGCTAGACACTGGCTAGGCACACGCTATGCTCATGCCACTCTCAGGCAAGGCACAGGCTAGACACAGGGTAGACACTGGCTAGGCACAGGCTATGCACATGCCAGTCACAGGCAAGGCACAGGCTAGACACAGGCTAGACACTGGCTAAGCACAAGCTAGACACTGGCTTGGCACAGACTAGACACTGGCTAAGCACAGGCTAGGCACAGGCTAGGCACAGGCTAGGCACAGGCTAGGCACAGGCTAGGCACAGGCAAGGCACAGGCTAGGCAGAGGCAAGGCACAGGCTAGGCACAAGCTAGGCACAGGCTAGGTACAGGCTAGGCACAGGCTAGGCACTGGCTAGGCACTGGCTAGGCACAGGCTAGGCAAAGGCTAGGCACAGGCTTGGCACAGGCTAAGCATAGGCTAGACACCGGCAAGACACCGGCTAGACACCGTCACGACACAGACAAGACACAGGCTAGACAGAGGCTATACACTGGCTAGGCACAGGCTAGACTCTGGCTATGCAAAGGCTAGACAATGGCTAGACACTGGCTAGGCACAGGCTAGGCACTGGCTAGACACAGGCTAGACACAGGCTAGACACAGGCTAGACACAGGCTAGACATAGGCTAGACAGAGGCTATACACAGGCTAGACACAGGCTAGACACAGGCTAGACACAGGCTAGACACAGGCTAGACACAGGCTAGACACAGGCTAGACACTGGCTAGGCACTGGCTAGGCACTGGCTAGGCACTGGCTAGGCACTGGCTAGGCACTGGCTAGGCACTGGCTAGGCACTGGCTAGGCACTGGCTAGGCACTGGCTAGGCACTGGCTAGGCACTGGCTAGGCACTGGCTAGGCACTGGCTAGGCACTGGCTAGGCACAGGCTAGGAACAGGCTATGAACAGGCTAGGCACAGGCTAAGCACAGGCTAGACACTGGCTAGACACCGGCTAGACACCGTCAAGACACAGACTAGACTCTGGCTAGACTCTGGCTATGCACAGGCTAGACAAAGGCTAGACACTGGCTAGGCACAGGCTAGGCACTGGCTAGGCACTGGCTAGACACTGGCTAGGCACACGCTATGCTCATGCCAGTCTCAGGCAAGGCACAGGCTAGACACAGGCTAGACACTGGCTAGGCACAGGCTATGCACATGCCAGTCACAGGCAAGGCACAGGCTAGACACAGGCTAGACACTGGCTAGGCACAGGCTAGACACTGGCTTGGCACAGACTAGACACTGGCTAAGCACAGTCTAGGCACAGGCTAGGCACAGGCTAGGCACAGGCTAGGCACAGGCTAGGCACAGGCTAGGCACAGGCTAGGCACAGGCTAGGCACAGGCTAGGCACAGGCTAGGCACAGGCTAGGCACAGGCTAGGCACAGGCTAGGCACAGGCTAGGCACAGGCTAGGCACAGGCTAGGCACTGGCTAGGCACAGGCTAGGCACAGGCTAGGCACAGGCTAGGCACTGGCTAGGCACTGGCTGGGCACATGCTAGGCAAAGGCTAGGCACATGCTAGGCAAAGGCTAGGCACAGGCTAGCATGGCTAGGCACAGGCTAGGCAGGCTAGGCACAGGCTAGGCACAGGCTAGGCACAGGCTAGGCACAGGCTAGGCACAGGCTAGGCACAGGCTAGGCACAGGCTAGGCACAGGCTAGGCACAGGCTAGGCACAGGCTAGGCACAGGCTAGGCACAGGCTAGGCACAGGCTAGGCACAGGCTAGGCACAGGCTAGGCACAGGCTAGGCACAGGCTAGGCACAGGCTAGGCACTGGCTAGGCACTGGCTGGGCACTGGCTAGGCACTGGCTAGGCACTGGCTAGGCACTGGCTAGGCACTGGCTAGGCACTGGCTAGGCACAGGCTAGGCACTGGCTAGGCACTGGCTAGGCACTGGCTAGGCACAGGCTAGGCACTGGCTAGGCACTGGCTGGGCACTGGCTAGGCACTGGCTAGGCACTGGCTAGGCACTGGCTAGGCACTGGCTAGGCACTGGCTAGGCACTGGCTAGGCACTGGCTAGGCACTGGCTAGGCACTGGCTAGGCACTGGCTAGGCACTGGCTAGGCACTGGCTAGGCACTGGCTAGGCACTGGCTAGGCACTGGCTAGGCACTGGCTAGGCACTGGCTAGGCACTGGCTAGGCACTGGCTAGGCACTGGCTAGGCACTGGCTAGGCACTGGCTAGGCACAGGCTAGGCACAGGCTAGGCACAGGCTAGGAACAGGCTATGAACAGGCTAGGCACAGGCTAGGAACAGGCTATGAACAGGCTAGGCACAGGCTAAGCACAGGCTAGACACTGGCTAGACACCGGCTAGACACCGTCAAGACACAGACTAGGCACAGGCTAGACTCTGGCTATGCACAGCCTAGACAAAGGCTAGACACTGGCTAGGCACAGGCTAGGCACTGGCTAGACACTGGCTAGGAACACGCTATGCTCATGCCAGTCTCAGGCAAGGCACAGGCTAGACACAGGCTAGACACCGGCTAGGCACAGGCTATGCACATGCCAGTCACAGGCAAGGCACAGGCTATGTACATGCCAGTCACAGGCAAGGCACAGGCTAGACACTGGCTTGGCACAGACTAGACACTGGCTAAGCACAGGCTAGGCACAGGCTAGGCACAGGCTAGGCACAGGCTAGGCACAGGCTAGGCACAGGCTAGGCACAGGCTAGGCACAGGCTAGGCACTGGCTAGGCACATGCTAGGCAAAGGCTAGGCACATGCTAGGCAAAGGCTAGGCACAGGCTTGGCACAGGATAGGCACAGGCTAGGCACATGCTAGGCAAAGGCTAGGCACAGGCTTGGCACAGGATAGGCACAGGCTAGGCACAGGCTAGGCACAGGCTAGGCACAGGCTAGGCACAGGCTAGGCACAGGCTAGGCACAGGCTAGGCACAGGCTAGGCACAGGCTAGGCACAGGCTAGGCTAGGCACAGGCTAGGCACAGGCTAGGCACAGGCTAGGCACAGGCTAGGCACAGGCTAGGCACAGGCTAGGCACAGGCTAGGCACAGGGCTAGGCACAGGCTAGGCACAGGCTAGGCACAGGCTAGGCACAGGCTAGGCACAGGCTAGGCACAGGCTAGGCACAGGCTAGGCACAGGCTAGGCACAGGCTAGGCACAGGCTAGGCACAGGCTAGGCACAGGCTAGGCACAGGCTAGGCACAGGCTAGGCACAGGCTAGGCACAGGCTAGGCACAGGCTAGGCACATGCCAGTCACAGGCCAGGCACAGGCTAGACACAGGCTAGACACAGGCTAGACACTGGCTAGACACAGGCTAGACACAGGCTAGACACAGTCTAGAGACAGGCTAGACATAGGCTAGACAGAGGCTATACACAGGCTAGACACAGGCTAGACATAGGCTAGACACATGCTAGGCACAGGCTAGGCACAGGCTAGGCACAGGCTAGGCACAGGCTAGGCACAGGCTAGGCACAGGCTAGGCACAGGCTAGGCACAGGCTAGGCACAGGCTAGGCACAGGCTAGGCACAGGCTAGGCACAGGCTAGGCACAGGCTAGGCACAGGCTAGGCACAGGCTAGGCACAGGCTAGGCACAGGCTAGGCACAGGCTAGGCACAGGCTAGGCACAGGCTAGGCACAGGCTAGGCACAGGCTAGGCACAGGCTAGGCACAGGCTAGGCACAGGCTAGGCACAGGCTAGGCACAGGCTAGGCACAGGCAAGGCACAGGCTAGGCACAGGCTAGGCACAGGCTAGGCAGAGGCTAGGCACAGGCTAGGCACAGGCTATGCACATGCCAGTCACAGGCCAGGCACAGGCTATGCACATGCCATTCACAGGCCAGGCACAGGCTAGACACAGGCTAGACACTGGCTAGACACAGGCTAGACACAGGCTAGACACAGTCTAGACACAGGCTAGACACAGTCTAGACACAGGCTAGACACAGGCTAGACACAGGCTAGACACAGGCTAAACACAGGCTAGACACCGGCTTGACACCGTCAAGATACAGACTAGACACAGGCTAGACAGAGGCTATACACTGGCTAGGCACAGGCTAGACTCTGGCTAGACAAAGGCTTGACACAGGCTAGGCACAGGCTAGACACAGGCTATGCACAGGCTAGACACTGGCTAGGCACAGGCTAGGCACTGGCTAGACACTGGCAAGGCAAACGCTATGCACACGCCTGTCTCAGGCAAGGCACAGGCGAGACACAGGCTAGACACAGGCTAGGCACAGGCTAGGCACAGGCTAGGCACAGGCTAGGCACAGGCTAGGCACACGCTAGGCACAGGCTAGGCACAGGCTAGGCATAGGCTAGGCACAGGCTAGGCACAAGCTAGGCACAGGCTAGGCACTGGCTAGGCACTGGCTAGGCACTGGCTAGGCACTGGCTAGGCACTGGTTAGGCACTGGCTAGGCACTGGCTAGGCACAGGCTAGGCACAGGCTAGGCACAGGCTAGGCACAGGCTAGGGCACAGGCTAGGCACAGGCTAGGCAGAGGCTAGGCACAGGCTATGCACATGCCAGTCACAGGCCAGGCACAGGCTAGACACAGGCTAGACACTGGCTAGACACAGGCTAGACACAGGCTAGACACAGTCTAGACACAGGCTAGACACAGTCTAGACACAGGCTAGACACAGGCTAGACACAGGCTAGACACAGGCTAAACACAGGCTAGACACCGGCTTGACACCGACAAGATACAGGCTAGACACAGGCTATGCACAGGCTAGACACTGGCTAGGCACAGGCTAGGCACAGGCTAGGCACAGGCTAGGCACAGGCTAGGCACAGGCTAGACATAGGCTAGGCACAGGCTAGGCACAAGCTAGGCACAGGCTAGGCACAGGCTAGGCATAGGCTATGCACAGGCTAGGCACAAGCTAGGCACAGGCTAAGCACAGGCCAGGCACAGGCTAGGCACAGGCTAGGCACAGGCTAGGCACAGGCTAGGCATAGGCTAGGCACAGGCTAGGCACAAGCTAGGCACAGGCTAGGCACAGGCCAGGCACAGGCTAGGCACAGGCTAGGCATAGGCTAGGCACAGGCTAGGCACAAGCTAGGCACAGGCTAGGGACAGGCCAGGCACAGGCTAGACACAGGCTAGACACTGCCTAGGCACAGGCTAGACACTGGCTTGGCACAGACTAGACACTGGCTAAGCACAGGCTAGACACAGGCTAGAAACTGGCTAGGGACAGGCTATACACTGGCTAGGCACAGGCTAGACTCTGGCTATGCACAGGCTAGACAAAGGCTAGACACAGGCTAGGCACAGGCTAGGAACTGGCTAGGCACTGGCTAGACACAGGCTAGACACAGGCTAGACAAAGGCTAGACACAGGCTAAACACAGGCTAGACACAGGCTAGACACAGGCTAGACACAGGCTAGACACAGGCTAGACACAGGCTAGACACAGGCTAGACACAGGCTAGACACAGGCTAGACACAGGCTAGACACAGGCTAGACACAGGCTAGACACAGGCTAGACACAGGCTAGACACAGGCTAGATACAGGCTAGACACAGGCTAGACAGAAACTAGATACAGGCTAGACACAGGCTAGACACAGGCTAGACACAGGCTAGACACAGGCTAGATACAGGCTAGACACAGGCTAGACACAGGCTAGACAGAAACTAGGTACAGGCTAGACACAGGCTAGACACAGGCTAGACACAGGCTAGACACAGGCTAGACATAGGCTAGACAGAGGCTATACACAGGCTAGACACAGGCTAGACACAGGCTAGACATAGGCTAGACAGAGGCTAGGCACAGGTTAGCACAGGCTATGCACATGCCAGTCACAGGCAAGGCACAGGCTAGACACAAGCTAGACACTGGCTAGGCACAGGCTAGGCACTGGCTAGGTACAGGCTAGGTACTGGCTAGGTACAGGCTAGGTACTGGCTAGGTACTGGGTAGGTACAGGCTAGGCATTGGCTAGGTACAGGCTAGGCATTGGCTAGGTACAGGCTAGGCAGATGCTAGGCACATGCTAGACACAGGCTAGACACAGGCTAGACACAGGCTAGACACTGGCTAGGCACAGGCTAGGCACTGGCTAGGCACTGGCTAGACACAGGTTAGGCACTGGCTAGGCACTGGCTAGGCACTGGCTAGGCACTGGTTAGGCACTGGCTAGGCACTGGCTAGGCACAGGCTAGGCACAGGCTAGGCACAGGCTAGGCACAGGCTAGGCACAGGCTAGGCACAGGCTAGGCACAGGCTAGGCACAGGCTAGGCACAGGCTAGGCAGAGGCTAGGCACAGGCTATGCACATGCCAGTCACAGGCCAGGCACAGGCTAGACACAGGCTAGACACTGGCTAGACACAGGCTAGACACAGGCTAGACACAGTCTAGACACAGGCTAGACACAGTCTAGACACAGGCTAGACACAGGCTAGACACAGGCTAGACACAGGCTAAACACAGGCTAGACACCGGCTTGACACCGACAAGATACAGACTAGACACAGGCTAGACAGAGGCTAGGCACTGGCTAGACACTGGCAAGGCAAACGCTATGCACATGCCTGTCTCAGGCAAGGCACAGGCGAGTCACAGGCTAGACACAGGCTAGGCACAGGCTAGGCACAGGCTAGGCACACGCTAGGCACAGGCTAGGCACAGGCTAGACACAGGCTAAACACAGGCTAGACACCGGCTTGACACCGACAAGATACAGACTAGACACAGGCTAGACAAAGGCTTGACACAGGCTAGGCACAGGCTAGACACAGGCTATGCACAGGCTAGACACTGGCTAGGCACAGGCTAGGCACTGGCTAGACACTGGCAAGGCAAACGCTATGCACATGCCTGTCTCAGGCAAGGCACAGGCGAGACACAGGCTAGACACAGGCTAGGCACAGGCTAGGCACAGGCTAGGCACACGCTAGGCACAGGCTAGGCACAGGCTAGGCACAGGCTAGGCACAGGCTAGGCACAGGCTAGGCACAAGCTAGCTAGGCACAGGCTAGGCACTGGCTAGGCACTGGCTAGGCACTGGCTAGGCACTGGCTAGGCACTGGCTAGGCACTGGTTAGGCACTGGCTAGGCACTGGCTAGGCACAGGCTAGGCACTGGCTAGGCACAGGCTAGGCACAGGCTAGGCACAGGCTAGGCACAGGCTAGGCACAGGCTAGGCACAGGCTAGGCAGAGGCTAGGCACAGGCTATGCACATGCCAGTCACAGGCCAGGCACAGGCTAGACACAGGCTAGACACTGGCTAGACACAGGCTAGACACAGGCTAGACACAGTCTAGACACAGGCTAGACACAGTCTAGACACAGGCTAGACACAGGCTAGACACAGGCTAGACACAGGCTAAACACAGGCAAGACACCGGCTTGACACCGACAAGATACAGACTAGACACAGGCTAGACAGAGGCTATACACTGGCTAGGCACAGGCTAGACTCTGGCTAGACAAAGGCTTGACACAGGCTAGGCACAGGCTAGACACAGGCTATTCACAGGCTAGACACTGGCTAGGCACAGGCTAGGCACAGGCTAGGCACAGGCTAGGCACAGGCTAGGCACAGGCTAGGCACAGGCTAGGCACAGGCTAGGCACAGGCTAGGCACAGGCTAGGCATAGGCTAGGCACAGGCTAGGCACAAGCTAGGCACAGGCTAGGCACAGGCTAGGCACAGGCTAGGCATAGGCTAGGCACAGGCTAGGCACAAGCTAGGCACAGGCTAGGCACAGGCCAGGCACAGGCTAGGCAGGGCTAGGCACAGGCTAGGCACAGGCTAGGCACAGGCTAGGCACAGGCTAGGCACAGGCTAGGGCATAGGCTAGGCACAGGCTAGGCACAAGCTAGGCACAGGCTAGGCACAGGCCAGGCACAGGCTAGGCACAGGCTAGGCATAGGCTAGGCACAGGCTAGGCACAAGCTAGGCACAGGCTAGGGACAGGCCAGGCACAGGCTAGACACAGGCTAGACACTGCCTAGGCACAGGCTAGACACTGGCTTGGCACAGACTAGACACTGGCTAAGCACAGGCTAGACACAGGCTAGAAACTGGCTAGGGACAGGCTATACACTGGCTAGGCACAGGCTAGACTCTGGCTATGCACAGGCTAGACAAAGGCTAGACACAGGCCAGGCACAGGCTAGGCACTGGCTAGGCACTGGCTAGACACAGGCTAGACACAGGCTAGACAAAGGCTAGACACAGGCTAATCACAGGCTAGACACAGGCTAGACACAGGCTAGACACAGGCTAGACACAGGCTAGACACAGGCTAGACACAGGCTAGACACAGGCTAGACACAGGCTAGACACAGGCTAGACACAGGCTAGACACAGGCTAGACACAGGCTAGACACAGGCTAGACACAGGCTAGACACAGGCTAGATACAGGCTAGACACAGGCTAGACAGAAACTAGATACAGGCTAGACACAGGCTAGACACAGGCTAGACACAGGCTAGACACAGGCTAGATACAGGCTAGACACAGGCTAGACAGAAACTAGATACAGGCTAGACACAGGCTAGACACAGGCTAGACACTGGCTAGACACAGACTAGACATAGGCTAGACAGAGGCTATACACAGGCTAGATACAGGCTAGACATAGGCTAGACAGAGGCTAGGCACAGGTTAGCACAGGCTATGCACATGCCAGTCACAAGCAAGGCACAGGCTAGACACAGGCTAGACACTGGCTAGGCACAGGCTAGGCACTGGCTAGGTACAGGCTAGGTACTGGCTAGGTACAGGCTAGGTACTGGCTAGGTACTGGGTAGGTACAGGCTAGGCATTGGCTAGGTACAGGCTAGGCATTGGCTAGGTACAGGCTAGGCAGATGCTAGGCACATGCTAGACACAGGCTAGACACAGGCTAGACACAGGCTAGACACTGGCTAGGCACAGGCTAGGCACTGGCTAGGCACTGGCTAGACACAGGCTAGACAAATTCTAGACACAGGCTAAACACAGGCTAGACAGAGGCTAGACACAGGCTAGACACAGGCTAGACACAGGCTAGACACAGGCTAGACACAGGCTAGACACAGGCTAGACACAGGCTAGACACAAGCTAGACACAAGCTAGATACAGGCTAGACACAGGCTAGACATAGGCTAGACACAGGCTATACACAGGCTAGACACAGGCTAGACACAGGCTAGGAACAGGCTAGGCACATACTAGGCACAGGCTAGGCACAGGCTAGGCACAGGCTAGGCACAGGCTTGGCACAGGCTAGGCACAGGCTAGGCACAGGCTAGGCACAGGCTAGGCACAGGCTAGGCAGAGGCTAGGCACAGGCTAGGCACAGGCTAGGCACAAGCTAGGAACAGGCTAGGCACAGGCTAGGCACAGGCTAGGCACTGGCTAGGCACAGGCTAGACACCGGCTAGACACCGTCAATACACATACTAGACACAGACTAGACAGAGGCTATACACTGGCTAGGCACAGGCTAGACACAGGCTAGACACTGGCTAGACACAGGCTAGATACAGGCTAGACACAGGCTAGATACAGGCTAGACGTAGGCTAGACATAGGCTAGACAGAGGCTAGACACAGGCTAGACACAGGCTAGGCACAGGCTAGGCACAGGCTAGGCACAGGCTAGGCACAGGCTAGGCACAGGCTAGGCACAGGCTAGGCACAGGCTAGGCACAGGCTAGGCACAGGCTAGGCACAGGCTAGGCACAGGCTAGGCACAGGCTAGGCACAGGCTAGGCACAGGCTAGGCACAAGCTAGGCACAGGCTAGGCACAGGCTAGGCACAGGCTAGGCACTGGCTAGGCACTGGCTAGGCACTGGCTAGGCACTGGCTAGGCACTGGCTAGGCACTGGCTAGGCACTGGCTAGGCACAGGCTAGGCACAGGCTAGGCACAGGCTAGGCACAGGCTAGACACAGGCTAGACACAGGCTAGACACAGGCTAGGAACAGGCTAGGCACATACTAGGCACAGGCTAGGCACAGGCTAGGCACAGGCTAGGCACAGGCTAGGCACAGGCTAGGCACAGGCTAGGCACAGGCTAGGCACAGGCTAGGCAGAGGCTAGGCACAGGCTAGGCACAGGCTAGGCACAAGCTAGGCACAGGCTAGGCACAGGCTAGGCACAGGCTAGGCACTGGCTAGGCACAGGCTAGACACCGGCTAGACACCGTCAATACACATACTAGACACAGACTAGACAGAGGCTATACACTGGCTAGGCACAGGCTAGACACAGGCTAGACACTGGCTAGACACAGGCTAGATACAGGCTAGACACAGGCTAGATACAGGCTAGACGTAGGCTAGACATAGGCTAGACAGAGGCTAGACAGGCTAGACACAGGCTAGACACAGGCTAGGCACAGGCTAGGCACAGGCTAGGCACAGGCTAGGCACAGGCTAGGCACAGGCTAGGCACAGGCTAGGCACAGGCTAGGCTGGGCTAGGCACAGGCTAGGCTGGGCTAGGCACAGGCTAGGCACAGGCTAGGCACAGGCTAGGCACAGGGCTGGGCACTGGCTAGGCACTGGCTAGGCACTGGCTGGGCACTGGCTAGGCACTGGCTAGGCACTGGCTAGGCACTGGCTAGGCACTGGCTAGGCACTGGCTAGGCACTGGCTAGGCACTGGCTAGGCACTGGCTAGGCACTGGCTAGGCACTGGCTAGGCACTGGCTAGGCACTGGCTAGGCACTGGCTAGGCACTGGCTAGGCACTGGCTAGGCACTGGCTAGGCACTGGCTAGGCACTGGCTAGGCACTGGCTAGGCACAGGCTAGGCAGAGGCTAGGCACAGGCTATGCACATGCCAGTCACAGGCCAGGCACAGGCTAGACACAGGCTAGACACTGGCTAGGCACTGGCTAGGCACTGGCTAGGCACTGGCTAGGCACTGGCTAGGCACTGGCTAGGCACTGGCTAGGCACTGGCTAGGCACTGGCTAGGCACTGGCTAGGCACTGGCTAGGCACTGGCTAGGCACTGGCTAGGCACTGGCTAGGCACTGGCTAGGCACTGGCTAGGCACTGGCTAGGCACTGGCTAGGCACTGGCTAGGCACTGGCTAGGCACTGGCTAGGCACTGGCTAGGCACTGGCTAGGCACAGGCTAGGCACAGGCTAGGCAGAGGCTAGGCACAGGCTAGGCAGAGGCTAGGCACAGGCTATGCACAGGCCAGGCACAGGCTAGACACAGGCTAGGCACAGGCTAGGCACAAGCTAGGCACAGGCTAGGCACATGCTAGGCACAGGCTAGGCACTGGCTAGGCACTGGCTAGGCACTGGCTAGGCACTGGCTAGGGCACTGGCTAGGCACTGGCTAGGCACTGGCTAGGCACTGGCTAGGCACTGGCTAGGCACTGGCTAGGCACTGGCTAGGCACTGGCTAGGCACTGGCTAGGCACTGGCTAGGCACTGGCTAGGCACTGGCTAGGCACTGGCTAGGCACTGGCTAGGCACAGGCTAGGCAGAGGCTAGGCACAGGCTATGCACATGCCAGTCACAGGCCAGGCACAGGCTAGACACAGGCTAGACACTGGCTAGGCACTGGCTAGGCACTGGCTAGGCACTGGCTAGGCACTGGCTAGGCACTGGCTAGGCACTGGCTAGGCACTGGCTAGGCACTGGCTAGGCACTGGCTAGGCACTGGCTAGGCACTGGCTAGGCACTGGCTAGGCACTGGCTAGGCACTGGCTAGGCACTGGCTAGGCACTGGCTAGGCACTGGCTAGGCACTGGCTAGGCACTGGCTAGGCACTGGCTAGGCACTGGCTAGGCACTGGCTGGGCACTGGCTAGGCACTGAGGCTAGGCACTGGCTAGGCACTGGCTAGGCACTGGCTAGGCACTGGCTAGGCACTGGCTAGGCACTGGCTAGGCACTGGCTAGGCACTGGCTAGGCACTGGCTAGGCACTGGCTAGGCACTGGCTAGGCACTGGCTAGGCACTGGCTAGGCACAGGCTAGGCACAGGCTAGGCACAGGCTAGGCAGAGGCTAGGCACAGGCTATGCACATGCCAGTCACAGGCCAGGCACAGGCTAGTCACAGGCTAGACACTGGCTAGACACAGGCTAGACACAGGCTAGACAGAGTCTAGACACAGGCTAGACACAGTCTAGACACAGTCTAGACACAGGCTAGACACAGGCTAGACACAGGCTACACACAGGCTAAACACAGGCTAGACACCGGCTTGACACCGTCAAGATACAGACTAGACACAGGCTAGACAGGGGCTATACACTGGCTAGGCACAGGCTAGGCACAGGCTAGGCACAAGCTAGGCACAGGCTAGGCACTGGCTAGGCACTGGCTAGGCACTGGCTAGGCACTGGCTAGGCACAGGCTAGGCACAGGCTAGGCACAGGCTAGGCACAGGCTAGGCACAGGCTAGGCACAGGCTAGGCACAGGCTAGGCACAGGCTAGGCACAGGCTAGGCACAGGCTAGGCACAGGCTAGGCACAGGCTAGGCACTGGCTAGGCACAGGCTAGGCACTGGCTAGGCACAGGCTAGGCACAGGCTAGGCACAGGCTGGGCACAGGCTAGGCACAAGCTAGGCACAGGCTAGGCACAGGCTAGGCACAGGCTAGGCACAAGCTAGGCACAGGCTAGGCACAGGCTAGGCACAGGCTAGGCACAGGCTAGGCACAGGCTAGGCACAGGCTAGGCACAGGCTAGGCACAGGCTGGGCACTGGCTAGGCACTGGCTAGGCACTGGCTAGGCACTGGCTAGGCACTGGCTAGGCACTGGCTAGGCACTGGCTAGGCACTGGCTAGGCACTGGCTAGGCACTGGCTAGGCACTGGCTAGGCACTGGCTAGGCACTGGCTAGGCACTGGCTAGGCACTGGCTAGGCACTGGCTAGGCACTGGCTAGGCACTGGCTAGGCACTGGCTAGGCACTGGCTAGGCACTGGCTAGGCACTGGCTAGGCACTGGCTAGGCACTGGCTAGGCACTGGCTAGGCACTGGCTAGGCACTGGCTAGGCACTGGCTAGGCACTGGCTAGGCACTGGCTAGGCACTGGCTAGGCACTGGCTAGGCACTGGCTAGGCACAGGCTAGGCACAGGCTAGGCACAGGCTAGGCAGAGGCTAGGCACAGGCTATGCACATGCCAGTCACAGGCCAGGCACAGGCTAGTCACAGGCTAGACACTGGCTAGACACAGGCTAGACACAGGCTAGACAGAGTCTAGACACAGGCTAGACACAGTCTAGACACAGTCTAGACACAGGTTAGACACAGGCTAGACACAGGCTACACACAGGCTAAACACAGGCTAGACACCGGCTTGACACCGTCAAGATACAGACTAGACACAGGCTAGACAGAGGCTATACACTGGCTAGGCACAGGCTAGGCACAGGCTAGGCACAAGCTAGGCACAGGCTAGGCACTGGCTAGGCACTGGCTAGGCACTGGCTAGGCACTGGCTAGGCACAGGCTAGGCACAGGCTAGGCACAGGCTAGGCACAGGCTAGGCACAGGCTAGGCACAGGCTAGGCACAGGCTAGGCACAGGCTAGGCACAGGCTAGGCACTAGCTAGGCACAGGCTAGGTACAGGCTAGGCACAGGCTAGGCACTGGCTAGGCACTGGCTAGGCACATGCTAGGCAAAGGCTAGGCACAAGCTAGGCAAAGGCTAGGCACAGGCTTGGCACAGGCTAGGCACAAGCTAGGCACAGGCTAGGCACAGGCTAGGCACAGGCTAGGCACAGGCTAGGCACAGGCTAGGCACAGGCTAGGCACAGGCTAGGCACAGGCTAAGCACAGGCTAGGCACAGGCTAGGCACAGGCTAGGCACAGGCTAGGCACTGGCTAGGCACTGGCTAGGCACTGGCTAGGCACTGGCTAGGCACTGGCTAGGCACTGGCTAGGCACTGGCTAGGCACTGGCTAGGCACTGGCTAGGCACTGGCTAGGCACTGGCTAGGCACTGGCTAGGCACTGGCTAGGCACTGGCTAGGCACTGGCTAGGCACAGGCTAGGCACTGGCTAGGCACTGGCTAGGCACTGGCTAGGCACTGGCTAGGCACTGGCTAGGCACTGGCTAGGCACTGGCTAGGCACTGGCTAGGCACTGGCTAGGCACAGGCTAGGCACAGGCTAGGCACAGGCTAGGAACAGGCTATGAACAGGCTAGGCACAGGCTAAGCACAGGCTAGACACCGTCAAGACACAGACTAGGCACAGGCTAGACTCTGGCTATGCACAGGCTAGACAAAGGCTAGACACTGGCTAGGCACAGGCTAGGCACTGGCTAGACACTGGCTAGGCACACGCTATGCTCATGCCAGTCTCAGGCAAGGCACAGGCTAGACACAGGCTAGACACCGGCTAGGCACAGGCTATGCACATGCCAGTCACAGGCAAGGCACAGGCTATGTACATGCCAGTCACAGGCAAGGCACAGGCTAGACACTGGCTTGGCACAGACTAGACACTGGCTAAGCACAGGCTAGGCACAGGCTAGGCACAGGCTAGGCACAGGCTAGGCACAGGCTAGGCACAGGCTAGGCACAGGCTAGGCACAGGCTAGGCACAGGCTAGGCACAGCCTAGGCACAGGCTAGGCACAGGCTAGGCACAGGCTAGGCACTAGCTAGGCACAGGCTAGGTACAGGCTAGGCACAGGCTAGGCACTGGCTAGGCACTGGCTAGGCACATGCTAGTCAAAGGCTAGGCACATGCTAGGCAAAGGCTAGGCACAGGCTAGGCACAGGCTAGGCACAGGCTAGGCACTGGCTAGGCACAGGCTAGGCACAGGCTAGGCACAGGCTAGGCACAGGCTAGGCACAGGCTAGGCACAGGCTAGGCACAGGCTAGGCACAGGCTAGG
This sequence comes from Zaprionus gabonicus, assembly GCA_018903695.1. Taxonomy (NCBI): domain Eukaryota; kingdom Metazoa; phylum Arthropoda; class Insecta; order Diptera; family Drosophilidae; genus Zaprionus; species Zaprionus gabonicus. Next base: position 15,836 of record JAEIFO010001356.1, on the reverse strand, counting down.
CACAGGCTAGGCCCAGGCTAGGCACAGGCTAGGCACAGGCTAGGCACAGCCTGGGCACAGGCTAGGCACAGGCTAGGCACAGGCTAGGCACAGGCTAGGCACAGGCTAGGCAGAGGCTAGGCACAGGCTAGGCACAGGCTAGGCACAAGCTAGGCACAGGCTAGGCACAGGCTAGGCACAGGCTAGGCACTGGCTAGGCACTGGCTAGGCACTGGCTAGGCACTGGCTAGGCACTGGCTAGGCACAGGCTAGGCAGAGGCTAGGCACAGGCTATGCACTGGCTAGGCACTGGCTAGGCACTGGCTAGGCACTGGCTAGGCACTGGCTAGGCACTGGCTAGGCACTGGCTAGGCACTGGCTAGGCACTGGCTAGGCACTGGCTAGGCACTGGCTAGGCACTGGCTAGGCACTGGCTAGGCACTGGCTAGGCACTGGCTAGGCACTGGCTAGGCACTGGCTAGGCACTGGCTAGGCACTGGCTAGGCACTGGCTAGGCACTGGCTAGGCACTGGCTAGGCACTGGCTAGGCACAGGCTAGGCACAAGCTAGGCACAGGCTAGGCACTGGCTAGGCACTGGCTAGGCACAGGCTAGGCACTGGCTAGGCACTGGCTAGGCACTGGCTAGGCACAGGCTAGGCACAGGCTAGGCACAGGCTAGGCACAGGCTAGGCACAGGCTGGGCTAGGCTAGGCTAGGCAGAGGCTAGGCACAGGCTAGGCACAGGCTAGGCACAGGCTAGGCACAGGCTAGGCACAGGCTAGGCACAGGCTAGACACAGGCTAGACACAGGCTAGACACAGTCTAGACACAGGCTAGACACAGTCTAGACACAGGCTAGACACAGGCTAGACACAGGCTAGACACAGGCTAAACACAGGCTAGACACCGGCTTGACACCGTCAAGATACAGACTAGACACAGGCTAGACAGAGGCTATACACTGGCTAGGCACAGGCTAGACTCTGGCTAGACAAAGGCTTGACACAGGCTAGGCACAGGCTAGACACAGGCTATGCACAGGCTAGACACTGGCTAGGCACAGGCTAGGCACTGGCTAGACACTGGCAAGGCAAACGCTATGCACATGCCTGTCTCAGGCAAGGCACAGGCGAGACACAGGCTAGACACAGGCTAGGCACAGGCTAGGCACAGGCTAGGCACAGGCTAGGCACAGGCTAGGCACACGCTAGGCACAGGCTAGGCACAGGTTAGGCATAGGCTAGGCACAGGCTAGGCACAAGCTAGGCACAGGCTAGGCACTGGCTAGGCACTGGCTAGGCACTGGCTAGGCACTGGTTAGGCACTGGCTAGGCACTGGCTAGGCACAGGCTAGGCACAGGCTAGGCACAGGCTAGGCACAGGCTAGGCACAGGCTAGGCACAGGCTAGGCACAGGCTAGGCACAGGCTAGGCAGAGGCTAGGCACAGGCTATGCACAGGCTAGACACAGGCTAGACACAGGCTAGACACAGGCTAAACACAGGCTAGACACCGGCTTGACACCGACAAGATACAGACTAGACACAGGCTAGACAGAGGCTATACACTGGCTAGGCACAGGCTAGACTCTGGCTAGACAAAGGCTTGACACAGGCTAGGCACAGGCTAGACACAGGCTATGCACAGGCTAGACACTGGCTAGGCACAGGCTAGGCACAGGCTAGGCACAGGCTAGGCACAGGCTAGGCACAGGCTAGGCATAGGCTAGGCACAGGCTAGGCACAAGCTAGGCACAGGCTAGGCACAGGCTAGGCATAGGCTAGGCACAGGCTAGGCACAAGCTAGGCACAGGCTAGGTACAGGCCAGGCACAGGCTAGGCACAGGCTAGGCACAGGCTAGGCACAGGCTAGGCATAGGCTAGGCACAGGCTAGGCACAAGCTAGGCACAGGCTAGGCACAGGCCAGGCACAGGCTAGGCACAGGCTAGGCATAGGCTAGGCACAGGCTAGGCACAAGCTAGGCACAGGCTAGGCACAGGCCAGGCACAGGCTAGACACAGGCTAGACACTGCCTAGGCACAGGCTAGACACTGGCTTGGCACAGACTAGACACTGGCTAAGCACAGGCTAGACACAGGCTAGAAACTGGCTAGGGACAGACTATACACTGGCTAGGCACAGGCTAGACTCTGGCTATGCACAGGCTAGACAAAGGCTAGACACAGGCTAGGCACAGGCTAGGCACTGGCTAGGCACTGGCTAGACACAGGCTAGACACAGGCTAGACAAAGGCTAGACACAGGCTAAACACAGGCTAGACACAGGCTAGACACAGGCTAGACACAGGCTAGACACAGGCTAGACACAGGCTAGACACAGGCTAGACACAGGCTAGACACAGGCTAGACACAAGCTAGACACAGGCTAGACACAGGCTAGACACAGGCTAGACACAGGCTAGATACAGGCTAGACACAGGCTAGACAGAAACTAGATACAGGCTAGACACAGGCTAGACACAGGCTAGACACAGGCTAGATACAGGCTAGACACAGGCTAGACACAGGCTAGACAGAAACTAGATACAGGCTAGACACAGGCTAGACACAGGCTAGACACAGGCTAGACACAGGCTAGACATAGGCTAGACAGAGGCTATACACAGGCTAGACACAGGCTAGACACAGGCTAGACATAGGCTAGACAGAGGCTAGGCACAGGTTAGCACAGGCTATGCACATGCCAGTCACAGGCAAGGCACAGGCTAGACACAGACTAGACACTGGCTAGGCACAGGCTAGGCACTGGCTAGGTACAGGCTAGGTACTGGCTAGGTACAGGCTAGGTACTGGCTAGGTACTGGGTAGATACAGGCTAGGCATTGGCTAGGTACAGGCTAGGCATTGGCTAGGTACAGGCTAGGCAGATGCTAGGCACATGCTAGACACAGGCTAGACACAGGCTAGACACAGGCTAGACACTGGCTAGGCACAGGCTAGGCACTGGCTAGGCACTGGCTAGACACAGGCTAGACAAATTCTAGACACAGGCTAAACACAGGCTAGACAGAGGGTAGACACAGGCTAGACACAGGCTAGACACAGGCTAGACACAGGCTAGACACAGGCTAGACACAGGCTAGACACAAGCTAGACACAAGCTAGATACAGGCTAGACACAGGCTAGACATAGGCTAGACACAGGCTATACACAGGCTAGACACAGGCTAGACACAGGCTAGGAACAGGCTAGGCACATACTAGGCACAGGCTAGGCACAGGCTAGGCACAGGCTAGGCACAGGCTAGGCACAGGCTAGGCACAGGCTAGGCACAGGCTAGGCACAGGCTAGCCACAGGCTAGGCACAGGCTAGGCACAGGCTAGGCACAGGCTAGGCACAGGCTAGGCAGAGGCTAGGCACAGGCTAGGCACAGGCTAGGCACAAGCTAGGCACAGGCTAGGCACAGGCTAGGCACAGGCTAGGCACTGGCTAGGCACAGGCTAGACACCGGCTAGACAAAGTCAATACACATACTAGACACAGACTAGACAGAGGCTATACACTGGCTAGGCACAGGCTAGACACAGGCTAGACACTGGCTAGACACAGGCTAGATACAGGCTAGACACAGGCTAGACACAGGCTAGACACAGGCTAGACGTAGGCTAGACATAGGCTATACAGAGGCTAGACACATGCTAGACACAGGCTAGGCACAGGCTAGGCACAGGCTAGGCACAGGCTAGGCACAGGCTAGGCACAGGCTAGGCACAGGCTAGGCACAAGCTAGGCACAGGCTAGGCACAGGCTAGGCACAGGCTAGGCACAGGCTATGCACATGCCAGTCACAGGCCAGGCACAGGCTAGACACAGGCTAGACACTGGCTAGGCACTGGCTAGGCACTGGCTAGGCACTGGCACTGGCTAGGCACTGGCTAGGCACTGGCTAGGCACTGGCTAGGCACTGGCTAGGCACTGGCTAGGCACTGGCTAGGCACTGGCTAGGCACTGGCTAGGCACTGGCTAGGCACTGGCTAGGCACTGGCTAGGCACTGGCTAGGCACTGGCTAGGCACTGGCTAGGCACTGGCTAGGCACTGGCTAGGCACTGGCTAGGCACTGGCTAGGCACTGGCTAGGCACTGGCTGGGCACTGGCTAGGCACTGGCTAGGCACTGGCTAGGCACTGGCTAGGCACTGGCTAGGCACTGGCTAGGCACTGGCTAGGCACTGGCTAGGCACTGGCTAGGCACTGGCTAGGCACTGGCTAGGCACTGGCTAGGCACTGGCTAGGCACTGGCTAGGCACTGGCTAGGCACTGGCTAGGCACTGGCTAGGCACTGGCTAGGCACTGGCTAGGCACTGGCTAGGCACTGGCTAGGCACTGGCTAGGCACTGGCTAGGCACTGGCTAGGCACTGGCTAGGCACTGGCTAGGCACTGGCTAGGCACTGGCTAGGCACTGGCTAGGCACTGGCTAGGCACTGGCTAGGCACAGGCTAGGCACAGGCTAGGCACTGGCTAGGCACTGGCTAGGCACAGGCTAGGCACTGGCTAGGCACTGGCTAGGCACAGGCTAGGCACTAGCTAGGCACAGGCTAGGCACAGGCTAGGCACAGGCTAGGCACAGGCTAGGCACAGGCTAGGCACAGGCTAGGCACAGGCTAGGCACAGGCTAGGCACAGGCTAGGCACAGGCTAGGCACAGGCTAGGCACAGGCTAGGCAGAGGCTAGGCACAGGCTGTGCACATGCCAGTCACAGGCCAGGTACAGGCTAGACACAGGCTAGACACTGGCTAGACACAGGCTAGACACAGGCTAGACACAGTCTAGACACAGGCTAGACACAGTCTAGACACAGGCTAGACACAGGCTAGACACAGGCTAGACACAGGCTAAACACAGGCTAGACACCGGCTTGACACCGTCAAGATACAGACTAGACACAGGCTAGACAGAGGCTATACACTGGCTAGGCACAGGCTAGACTCTGGCTAGACAAAGGCTTGACACAGGCTAGGCACAGGCTAGACACAGGCTATGCACAGGCTAGACACTGGCTAGGCACAGGCTAGGCACTGGCTAGACACTGGCAAGGCAAACGCTATGCACATGCCTGTCTCAGGCAAGGCACAGGCGAGACACAGGCTAGACACAGGTTAGGCACAGGCTAGGCACAGGCTAGGCACAGGCTAGGCACAGGCTAGGCACACGCTAGGCACAGGCTAGGCACAGGTTAGGCATAGGCTAGGCACAGGCTAGGCACAAGCTAGGCACAGGCTAGGCACTGGCTAGGCACTGGCTAGGCACTGGCTAGGCACTGGCTAGGCACTGGTTAGGCACTGGCTAGGCACTGGCTAGGCACAGGCTAGGCACAGGCTAGGCACAGGCTAGGCACAGGCTAGGCACAGGCTAGGCAGGGCTAGGCACAGGCTAGGCACAGGCTAGGCAGAGGCTAGGCACAGGCTATGCACAGGCTAGACACAGGCTAGACACAGGCTAGACACAGGCTAAACACAGGCTAGACACCGGCTTGACACCGACAAGATACAGACTAGACACAGGCTAGACAGAGGCTATACACTGGCTAGGCACAGGCTAGACTCTGGCTAGACAAAGGCTTGACACAGGCTAGGCACAGGCTAGACACAGGCTATGCACAGGCTAGACACTGGCTAGGCACAGGCTAGGCACAGGCTAGGCACAGCCTAGGCACAGGCTAGGCATAGGCTAGGCACAGGCTAGGCACAAGCTAGGCACAGGCTAGGCACAGGCTAGGCATAGGCTAGGCACAGGCTAGGCACAGGCTAGGCACAAGCTAGGCACAGGCTAGGTACAGGCCAGGCACAGGCTAGGCACAGGCTAGGCACAGGCTAGGCACAGGCTAGGCATAGGCTAGGCACAGGCTAGGCACAAGCTAGGCACAGGCTAGGCACAGGCCAGGCACAGGCTAGGCACAGGCTAGGCATAGGCTAGGCACAGGCTAGGCACAAGCTAGGCACAGGCTAGGCACAGGCCAGGCACAGGCTAGACACAGGCTAGACACTGCCTAGGCACAGGCTAGACACTGGCTTGGCACAGACTAGACACTGGCTAAGCACAGGCTAGACACAGGCTAGAAACTGGCTAGGGACAGGCTATACACTGGCTAGGCACAGGCTAGACTCTGGCTATGCACAGGCTAGACAAAGGCTAGACACAGGCTAGGCACAGGCTAGGCACTGGCTAGGCACTGGCTAGACACAGGCTAGACACAGGCTAGACAAAGGCTAGACACAGGCTAAACACAGGCTAGACACAGGCTAGACACAGGCTAGACACAGGCTAGACACAGGCTAGACACAGGCTAGACACAGGCTAGACACAGGCTAGACACAGGCTAGACACAGGCTAGACACAGGCTAGACACAAGCTAGACACAGGCTAGACACAGGCTAGACACAGGCTAGATACAGGCTAGATACAGGCTAGACACAGGCTAGACAGAAACTAGATACAGGCTAGACACAGGCTAGACACAGGCTAGACACAGGCTAGACACAGGCTAGATACAGGCTAGACACAGGCTAGACACAGGCTAGACAGAAACTAGATACAGGCTAGACACAGGCTAGACACAGGCTAGACACAGGCTAGACACAGGCTAGACATAGGCTAGACAGAGGCTATACACAGGCTAGACACAGGCTAGACACAGGCTAGACATAGGCTAGACAGAGGCTAGGCACAGGTTAGCACAGGCTATGCACATGCCAGTCACAGGCAAGGCACAGGCTAGACACAGACTAGACACTGGCTAGGCACAGGCTAGGCACTGGCTAGGTACAGGCTAGGTACTGGCTAGGTACAGGCTAGGTACTGGCTAGGTACTGGGTAGGTACAGGCTAGGCATTGGCTAGGTACAGGCTAGGCATTGGCTAGGTACAGGCTAGGCAGATGCTAGGCACATGCTAGACACAGGCTAGACACAGGCTAGACACAGGCTAGACACTGGCTAGGCACAGGCTAGGCACTGGCTAGGCACTGGCTAGGCACTGGCTAGGCACTGGCTAGGCACTGGCTAGGCACTGGCTAGGCACTGGCTAGGCACTGGCTAGGCACTGGCTAGGCACTGGCTAGGCACTGGCTAGGCACTGGCTAGGCACTGGCTAGGCACTGGCTAGGCACTGGCTAGGCACTGGCTAGGCACTGGCTAGGCACTGGCTAGGCACTGGCTAGGCACTGGCTAGGCACTGGCTAGGCACTGGCTAGGCACTGGCTAGGCACTGGCTAGGCACTGGCTAGGCACTGGCTAGGCACTGGCTAGACACAGGCTAGACAAATTCTAGACACAGGCTAAACACAGGCTAGACAGAGGGTAGACACAGGCTAGACACAGGCTAGACACAGGCTAGACACAGGCTAGACACAGGCTAGACACAGGCTAGACACAGGCTAGACACAAGCTAGACACAAGCTAGATACAGGCTAGACACAGGCTAGACATAGGCTAGACACAGGCTATACACAGGCTAGACACAGGCTAGACACAGGCTAGGAACAGGCTAGGCACATACTAGGCACAGGCTAGGCACAGGCTAGGCACAGGCTAGGCACAGGCTAGGCACAGGCTAGGCACAGGCTAGGCACAGGCTAGGCACAGGCTAGGCACAGGCTAGGCACAGGCTAGGCACAGGCTAGGCAGAGGCTAGGCAGAGGCTAGGCACAGGCTAGGCACAGGCTAGGCACAAGCTAGGCACAGGCTAGGCACAGGCTAGGCACAGGCTAGGCACTGGCTAGGCACAGGCTAGACACCGGCTAGACACCGTCAATACACATACTAGACACAGACTAGACAGAGGCTATACACTGGCTAGGCACAGGCTAGACACAGGCTAGACACTGGCTAGACACAGGCTAGATACAGGCTAGACACAGGCTAGACACAGGCTAGACACAGGCTAGACGTAGGCTAGACATAGGCTAGACAGAGGCTAGACACATGCTAGACACAGGCTAGGCACAGGCTAGGCACAGGCTAGGCACAGGCTAGGCACAAGCTAGGCACAGGCTAGGCACAAGCTAGGCACAGGCTAGGCACAGGCTATGCACATGCCAGTCACAGGCCAGGCACAGGCTAGACACAGGCTAGACACTGGCTAGGCACTGGCTAGGCACTGGCTAGGCACTGGCTAGGCACTGGCTAGGCACTGGCTAGGCACTGGCTAGGCACTGGCTAGGCACTGGCTAGGCACTGGCTAGGCACTGGCTAGGCACTGGCTAGGCACTGGCTAGGCACTGGCTAGGCACTGGCTAGGCACTGGCTAGGCACTGGCTAGGCACTGGCTAGGCACTGGCTAGGCACTGGCTAGGCACTGGCTAGGCACTGGCTAGGCACTGGCTAGGCACTGGCTAGCCACTGGCTAGGCACAGGCTAGGCACAGGCTAGGCACAGGCTATGCACATGCCAGTCACAGGCCAGGCACAGGCTAGACACAGGCTAGACACTGGCTAGACACAGGCTAGACACAGGCTAGACACAGTCTAGACACAGTCTAGACACAGGCTAGACACAGGCTAGACACAGGCTAAACACAGGCTAGACACCGGCTTGACACCGTCAAGATACAGACTAGACACAGGCTAGACAGAGGCTATACACTGGCTAGGCACAGGCTATGCACATGCCAGTCACAGGCCAGGCACAGGCTAGACACAGGCTAGACACTGGCTAGGCACTGGCTAGGCACTGGCTAGGCACTGGCTAGGCACTGGCTAGGCACTGGCTAGGCACTGGCTAGGCACTGGCTAGGCACTGGCTAGGCACTGGCTAGGCACTGGCTAGGCACTGGCTAGGCACTGGCTAGGCACTGGCTAGGCACTGGCTAGGCACTGGCTAGGCACTGGCTAGGCACTGGCTAGGCACTGGCTAGGCACTGGCTAGGCACTGGCTAGGCACTGGCTAGGCACTGGCTAGGCACTGGCTAGGCACTGGCTAGGCACAGGCTAGGCACAGGCTAGGCACAGGCTATGCACATGCCAGTCACAGGCCAGGCACAGGCTAGACACAGGCTAGACACTGGCTAGACACAGGCTAGACACAGGCTAGACACAGTCTAGACACAGGCTAGACACAGGCTAGACACAGGCTAGACACAGGCTAAACACAGGCTAGACACCGGCTTGACACCGTCAAGATACAGACTAGACACAGGCTAGACAGAGGCTATACACTGGCTAGGCACAGGCTAGGCACAGGCTAGGCACAGGCTAGGCACAGGCTAGGCACAGGCTAGGCACAGGCTAGGCACAGGCTAGGCACAGGCTAGGCACAGGCTAGGCACAGGCTAGGCACAGGCTAGGCACAGGCTAGGCACAGGCTAGGCACAGGCTAGGCACAGGCTAGGCACAGGCTAGGCACAGGCTAGGCACAGGCTAGGCACAGGCTAGGCACAGGCTAGGCACAGGCTAGGCACAGGCTAGGCACAGGCTAGGCACAGGCTAGGCACAGGCTAGGCACAGGCTAGGCACAGGCTAGGCACAGGTTAGGCACAGGCTAGGCACTGGCTAGGCACATGCTAGGCAAAGGCTAGGCACATGCTAGGCAAAGGCTAGGCACAGGCTTGGCACAGGCTAGGCACAGGCTAGGCACAGGCTAGGCACAGGCTAGGCACAGGCTAGGCACAGGCTAGGCACAGGCTAGGCACAGGCTAGGCACTGGCTAGGCACTGGCTAGGCACTGGCTGGGCACTGGCTAGGGCACTGGCTAGGCACTGGCTAGGCACTGGCTAGGCACTGGCTAGGCACTGGCTAGGCACTGGCTAGGCACTGGCTAGGCACTGGCTAGGCACTGGCTAGGCACTGGCTAGGCACTGGCTAGGCACTGGCTAGGCACTGGCTAGGCACTGGCTAGGCACTGGCTAGGCACTGGCTAGGCACTGGCTAGGCACTGGCTAGGCACTGGCTAGGCACTGGCTAGGCACTGGCTAGGCACTGGCTAGGCACTGGCTAGGCACTGGCTAGGCACTGGCTAGGCACTGGCTAGGCACTGGCTAGGCACTGGCTAGGCACTGGCTAGGCACTGGCTAGGCACTGGCTAGGCACTGGCTAGGCACTGGCTAGGCACTGGCTAGGCACTGGCTAGGCACTGGCTAGGCACTGGCTAGGCACTGGCTAGGCACTGGCTAGGCACTGGCTAGGCACTGGCTAGGCACTGGCTAGGCACTGGCTAGGCACTGGCTAGGCACTGGCTAGGCACTGGCTAGGCACTGGCTAGGCACTGGCTAGGCACTGGCTAGGCACTGGCTAGGCACTGGCTAGGCACTGGCTAGGCACTGGCTAGGCACTGGCTAGGCACTGGCTAGGCACTGGCTAGGCACTGGCTAGGCACTGGCTAGGCACTGGCTAGGCACTGGCTAGGCACTGGCTAGGCACTGGCTAGGCACTGGCTAGGCACTGGCTTGGCACTGGCTAGGCACTGGCTTGGCACTGGCTAGGCACTGGCTAGGCACTGACTAGGCACTGGCTAGGCACTGGCTAGGCACTGACTAGGCACTGGCTAGGCACTGGCTAGGCACTGGCTAGGCACAGGCTAGGCACAGGCTAGGCACAGGCTAGGAACAGGCTATGAACAGGCTAGGAACAGGCTAAGCACAGGCTAGACACTGGCTAGACACCGGCTAGACACCGTCAAGACACAGACTAGGCACAGGCTAGACTCTGGCTATGCACAGGCTAGACAAAGGCTAGACACTGGCTAGGCACAGGCTAGGCACTGGCTAGACACTGGCTAGGCACACGCTATGCTCATGCCAGTCTCAGGCAAGGCACAGGCTAGACACAGGCTAGACACAGGCTAGACACTGGCTAGGCACAGGCTATGCACATGCCAGTCACAGGCAAGGCACAGGCTATGTACATGCCAGTCACAGGCAAGGCACAGGCTAGACACTGGCTTGGCACAGACAAGACACTGGCTAAGCACAGGCTAGGCACAGGCTAGGCACAGGCTAGGCACAGGCTAGGCACAGGCTAGGCACAGGCTAGGCACAGGCTAGGCACAGGCTAGGCACAGGCTGGGCACAGGCTAGGCACAGGCTAGGCACAGGCTAGGCACAGGCTAGGCACAGGCTAGGCACAGGCTAGGCACAGGCTAGGCACAGGCTAGGCACAGGCTAGGCACAGGCTAGGCACTAGCTAGGCACAGGCTAGGTACAGGCTAGGCACAGGCTAGGCACTGGCTAGGCTCTGGCTAGGCACATGCTAGGCAAAGGCTAGGCACAGGCTTGGCACAGGCTAGGCACAGGCTATGCACAGGCTAGGCACAGGCTAGGCACAGGCTAGGCACAGGCTAGGCACAGGCTAGGCACAGGCTAGGCACAGGCTAAGCACAGGCTAGGCACAGGCTAAGCACAGGCTAGGCACAGGCTAGGCACAGGCTAGGCACAGGCTAGGTACAGGCTAGGCACAGGCTAGGCACAGGCTAGGCACAGGCTAGGCACAGGCTAGGCACAGGCTAGGCACAGGCTAGGCACAGGCTAGGCACAGGCCAGGCACAGGCTAGGCACATGCCAGTCACAGGCCAGGCACAGGCTAGACACAGGCTAGACACTGGCTAGACACAGGCTAGACACAGTCTAGAGACAGGCTAGACATAGGCTAGACAGAGGCTATACACAGGCTAGACACAGGCTAGACATAGGCTAGACACAGGCTAGGCACAGGCTAGGCACAGGCTAGGCACAGGCTAGGCACAGGCTAGGCACAGGCTAGGCACAGGCTAGGCACAGGCTAGGCACAGGCTAGGCACAGGCTAGGCACAGGCTAGGCACAGGCTAGGCACAGGCTAGGCACAGGCTAGGCACAGGCTAGGCACAGGCTAGGCACAGGCTAGGCACAGGCTAGGCACAGGCTAGGCACAGGCTAGGCACAGGCTAGGCACAGGCTAGGCACAGGCTAGGCACAGGCTAGGCACAGGCTAGGCACAGGCTAGGCACAGGCTAGGCACAGGCTAGGCACAGGCTAGGCACAGGCTAGGCACAGGCTAGGCACAGGCTAGGCACAGGCTAGGCACAGGCTAGGCACAGGCTAGGCACAGGCTAGGCACAGGCTAGGCACAGGCTAGGCACAGGCTAGGCACAGGCTAGGCACAGGCTAGGCACTGGCTAGGCACTGGCTAGGCACTGGCTAGGCACTGGTTAGGCACTGGCTAGGCACTGGCTAGGCACAGGCTAGGCACAGGCTAGGCACTGGCTAGGCACTGGCTAGGCACTGGTTAGGCACTGGCTAGGCACTGGCTAGGCACAGGCTAGGCACAGGCTAGGCACAGGCTAGGCACAGGCTAGGCAGAGGCTAGGCACAGGCTATGCACATGCCAGTCACAGGCCAGGCACAGGCTAGACACAGGCTAGACACTGGCTAGACACAGGCTAGACACAGGCTAGACACAGTCTAGACACAGGCTAGACACAGTCTAGACACAGGCTAGACACAGGCTAGACACAGGCTAAACACAGGCTAGACACCGGCTTGACACCGTCAAGATACAGACTAGACACAGGCTAGACAGAGGCTATACACTGGCTAGGCACAGGCTAGACTCTGGCTAGACAAAGGCTTGACACAGGCTAGGCACAGGCTAGACACAGGCTATGCACAGGCTAGACACTGGCTAGGCACAGGCTAGGCACTGGCTAGACACTGGCAAGGCAAACGCTATGCACATGCCTGTCTCAGGCAAGGCACAGGCGAGACACAGGCTAGGCACAGGCTAGGCACAGGCTAGGCACAGGCTAGGCACAGGCTAGGCACACGCTAGGCACAGGCTAGGCACAGGCTAGGCATAGGCTAGGCACAGGCTAGGCACAAGCTAGGCACAGGCTAGGCACAGGCTAGGCACTGGCTAGGCACTGGCTAGGCACTGGCTAGGCACTGGCTAGGCACTGGCTAGGCACTGGCTAGGCACTGGCTAGGCACTGGCTAGGCACTGGCTAGGCACAGGCTAGGCACAGGCTAGGCACAGGCTAGGCACAGGCTAGGCACAGGCTAGGCACAGGCTAGGCAGAGGATAGGCACAGGCTATGCACATGCCAGTCACAGGCCAGGCACAGGCTAGACACAGGCTAGACACTGGCTAGACACAGGCTAGACACAGGCTAGACACAGTCTAGACACAGGCTAGACACAGTCTAGACACAGGCTAGACACAGGCTAGACACAGGCTAGACACAGGCTAAACACAGGCTAGACACCGGCTTGACACCGACAAGATACAGACTAGACACAGGCTAGACAGAGGCTATACACTGGCTAGGCACAGGCTAGACTCTGGCTAGACAAAGGCTTGACACAGGCTAGGCACAGGCTAGACACAGGCTAGGCACAGGCTAGGCACAGGCTAGGCACAGGCTAGGCACAGGCTAGGCACTGGCTAGGCACTGGCTAGGCACTGGCTAGGCACTGGTTAGGCACTGGCTAGGCACTGGCTAGGCACAGGCTAGGCACAGGCTAGGCACTGGCTAGGCACTGGCTAGGCACTGGTTAGGCACTGGCTAGGCACTGGCTAGGCACAGGCTAGGCACACGCTAGGCACAGGCTAGGCACAGGCTAGGCATAGGCTAGGCACAGGCTAGGCACAAGCTAGGCACAGGCTAGGCACAGGCTAGACACTGGCAAGGCAAACGCTATGCACATGCCTGTCTCAGGCAAGGCACAGGCGAGACACAGGCTAGGCACAGGCTAGGCACAGGCTAGGCACAGGCTAGGCACAGGCTAGGCACAGGCTAGGCACAGGCTAGGCACTGGCTAGGCACTGGCTAGGCACTGGCTAGGCACTGGTTAGGCACTGGCTAGGCACTGGCTAGGCACAGGCTAGGCACAGGCTAGGCACTGGCTAGGCACTGGCTAGGCACTGGTTAGGCACTGGCTAGGCACTGGCTAGGCACAGGCTAGGCACACGCTAGGCACAGGCTAGGCACAGGCTAGGCATAGGCTAGGCACAGGCTAGGCACAAGCTAGGCACAGGCTAGGCACAGGCTAGGCACTGGCTAGGCACTGGCTAGGCACTGGCTAGGCACTGGCTAGGCACTGGTTAGGCACTGGCTAGGCACTGGCTAGGCACTGGCTAGGCACAGGCTAGGCACAGGCTAGGCACAGGCTAGGCACAGGCTAGGCACAGGCTAGGCACAGGCTAGGCAGAGGATAGGCACAGGCTATGCACATGCCAGTCACAGGCCAGGCACAGGCTAGACACAGGCTAGACACTGGCTAGACACAGGCTAGACACAGGCTAGACACAGTCTAGACACAGGCTAGACACAGTCTAGACACAGGCTAGACACAGGCTAGACACAGGCTAGACACAGGCTAAACACAGGCTAGACACCGGCTTGACACCGACAAGATACAGACTAGACACAGGCTAGACAGAGGCTATACACTGGCTAGGCACAGGCTAGACTCTGGCTAGACAAAGGCTTGACACAGGCTAGGCACAGGCTAGACACAGGCTATGCACAGGCTAGACACTGGCTAGGCACAGGCTAGGCACAGGCTAGGCACAGGCTAGGCACAGGCTAGGCACAGGCTAGGCACAGGCTAGGCATAGGCTAGGCACAGGCTAGCCACAAACTAGGCACAGGCTAGGCACAGGCTAGGCATAGGCTAGGCACAGGCTAGGCACAAGCTAGGCACAGGCTAGGCACAGGCCAGGCACAGGCTAGGCACAGGCTAGGCACAGGCTAGGCACAGGCTAGGCACAGGCTAGGCATAGGCTAGGCACAGGCTAGGCACAAGCTAGACACAGGCTAGGCACAGGCCAGGCACAGGCTAGGCACAGGCTAGGCATAGGCTAGGCACAGGCTAGGCACAAGCTAGGCACAGGCTAGGCACAGGCCAGGCACAGGCTAGACACAGGCTAGACACTGCCTAGGCACAAGCTAGACACTGGCTTGGCACAGACTAGACACTGGCTAAGCACAGGCTAGACAAAGGCTAGAAACTGGCTAGGGACAGGCTATACACTGGCTAGGCACAGGCTAGACTGTGGCTATGCACAGGCTAGACAAAGGCTAGACACTGGCTAGGCACAGGCTAGGCACTGGCTAGGCACTGGCTAGACACAGGCTAGACACAGGCTAGACAAAGGCTAGACACAGGCTAGACACAGGCTAGATACAGGCTAGACACAGGCTAGACAGAAACTAGATACAGGCTAGACACAGGCTAGACACAGGCTAGACACAGGCTAGACACAGGCTAGACACAGGCTAGACACAGGCTAGATACAGGCTAGACACAGGCAGGCTAGACACATTCTAGACACAGGCTAGACACAGGCTAGACATAGGCTAGACAGAGGCTAGGCACAGGCTAGGCTATGCACATGCCAGTCTGAGGCAAGCACAGGCTAGACACAGGCTAGACACAGGCTAGGCACAGGCTAGGGCACTGGCTAGGCACAGGCTAGGCACTGGCTAGGCACAGGCTAGGCACTGGCTAGGTACAGGCTGCTAGGCACATGGCTAGGCACAGATGCTAGGCACATGCTAGACACAGGCTAGACACAAGGACTGAGCTAGACACTGGCTAGGCACAGGCTAGGCACTGGCTAGGCACTGGCTAGGCTAGACAAATTCTAGACACAGGCTAAACACAGGCTAACACAGGCTAGACACAGGCTAGGCACTAGGCTAGGCTAGCACTAGGCTCAGGCTAGGCAGCTAGGCACAGGCTAGGCACAGGCTAGGCACAGGCTAGGCACAGGCTAGGCACAGGCTAGGCACAGGCTAGGCTGGGCTAGGCTGAGGCTAGGCTGAGGCTAGGCTGGGCTAGGCACAGGCTAGGCTCAGGCTGAGGCTGGGCACAGGCTAGGCAGGCTAGGCTAGGCTGGGCTAGGCACAGGCTAGGCTGGGCTAGGCTG